>PVJX010019377.1:0-34962 GCA_004027295.1 Dolichotis patagonum | reverse complement strand
AAAAAAAAAAAAAAAGACCCTTATTCCCCACTGGTCGTCTCCAAGATCTCCTTCCCACACCCTCTGTGTTTGTCTTTCTTCACATGCCTGTCTGGACTAATCTGGCTGCTCCCCTTTTATAAATATACTTCTCTCCTTCAATTGCTGCTTCCTTTTACAAAAAGGCTTTATTACCTGAAAGGAAGTTTAGATTTACCGTAAGCCACAATCAGGATTGCCAACTGTCTCCTTAATCTACATTATATACAATCAGTTAGTTTGGTTTTATGTTTATCTATGCTGTTTATACCACAATGACTTCCTTGAAACACAATCTCCCACATGAGCCATAACTCCCCCTCTACATTCTAGGCTCTGCACCAACACACTGCTTATCTCCAGGTTTAGGAGCCACAAAAATCTAATATAAAATTCTCAAGTGAAAGAAAAGACATGCTTGTTACATAAGAGAATATAAAAATTGAAAAAAGAAAATATAAATAAACTAAATGTTAACAAATTAATACTCAAGGGGGGGGGAAGAACCCCAAGAAAAATCATATTTCAAAGAGTCCTAAGAGTCTCTTATTTTTATATACTGAAGGCAATAAAAAGATTACAAATGAAAGATTTAATTAGTATTCTGATTTGGTATTATAGAATAAGGTCTGTGCAACAAAAATGAAGGTTAAAAACTACTGGCACACCCAATGCACAATTCTCACCAGCAAGAGACTTTTGGAGGATCTGGGAAAATTCAGAGTAACAATAACGCCTTTCAAGTTGCACATCACGTTTTACCATCACCACAAAGATATGATGTAATAAGACCATCTGATGAGAAGTGAGAGAAAACAAGACTCTGAAAAATAAAAAGTCCACATTTCCAACAAGCATGGATAAAGAACTAAAGCTATCTCTTAACAACTCATGTTTTATCTAATCATTTATTTTCTAAAAGGCAGCTAATTTTGCTCTATTTTTATAATAAATGTTTCTGTCCAAGTGACTGAAACACATGGTTTGGGACAGGAATCTTTAGTTCATATTCTGTGTTTTGCAATGCTGAGGCTTTTCTCTTCTTCTTAACCACAGGGATTCCAATGCCACTCCAGTGAATGAGCTAGCAGGGGAGTGTGAGCAGAAAGTACAGAACACAGCCAAATCTCTGATCCATTTCCACACCTCGGTGACGTCACATGGTACGTAGTAAACCACTGGTTCTACAGAAACCAAAGTGATTCTTGAAGAAATAGATAGGAAAGTGGGGGACGATGACAAAACAAACAGTTAACAGCTCTACCAACAATCTCCTCAAAGACTGTCCTCTATGGTAGCTTGCCATGTTCCACTCAACAACAGCTGCTCATGATGATCAATGTCCGACAGATCAGAGGAAGCCCTTAATGTGTCGCCGAGGGGCAGTTCAACAGATGGCATGGTGACTTACAACCAGAATCATTAATTACACTCTCTTATTAGTCCCAGGGTACAGTGCTGAAAATGCTTCCTCAGTGAAAGATGAGCATTTCAAATAAATGACCGTCTGGTACTGCCTATGAAACTCCCTTTAGGATTTCTCGTCAGTGCCGACTTCTACATCCAAGTCATAGTATTTTTATCGTGGTTTCCCATCTTCTATAGTCAAGCTAGGTAGAAATATGAAGTCCCTACTACCACCACCCAACCCATAATCAGTGCAGGTAAAGACACAGTAAAAAGAAAAAAAAAAGTGCTCATGTCAGATGACTGTGTAGGATGACCAATAAATACTACGATCTCAGTCTAAGCTAATGCAGTGTTCCCTCCTTCAGAGCTAGAAAACAAATACCTGAGTTTGGGGGAAGGGTGTACTGACTGGGCTTTAAGAAAGTGTTTCTTATAACAGAATGTGGTTGATTCTTCAACTCTGATCTGTCCTCCCTGTCAAGAACAACTGGCTAAAATTCTTCCACATACCTTCTAAAAAGACAAAAGTAAACAATTCTTAAAAAGGAAGTTTAGTAACTTGAGATAAGCAAAAATCCTCAAATGTCCACGCTGCTCTCTGTTATCCAAGAGACTAGGCTGGTGATAGCAAACTTAAAGCATGCATGCCATAGCAGGCTGTCTGTATCACTGAAAGCTCTAAAAGATTCACAGTGGCTGGACTGGGCACTGAAGCTAAGCCAGGTACTAATAAAGGAGCCAAACAAGTATACAGTAACAAATGGTTCTGAACTCCCTCCCAAGGGCCCTTAGACTCATGCCCTCAGCTCAGGGCCAAAATATGTTCCTTCTCAACAGCTTGAGAATCAGGCTTCTTAAACATTATTGTAACATTTTAGAACTGACATAGAAAGGGCTTGGAGGCAGATAAATTAGAACTGATACAAGTCAGAAATAAACCTCAGAACACCACAAAAGAAATTTTAAAGCATTTCATATATATCACCAAAAAAACATTCTTTCTGCACTTCGATGTGCAATTTGTTTTTAACATAAGGTAAAACTAACTCAAATTAAAATCTTAAATACTGTGATTAAGAGTTCACCATTTTCTACAATCCAATTTGTTTTTTTCTGGACATACAAAAATATGACTTTAATTTTTAACTAGGCTTAAATAATTACAATTTCTAATGGGTGTTTCAATCTCATCAATTTATAAAAGAAAAATATGTTAATTAATGCACTAAAAAATTGTTAATGTGGACTACAGAAAGAGAAACCTGGGGAATCTGGGTCTGTTTTGCAATGTACTCACTTCTAGCTTTTTCTCCTTTTCTGACAACACATCTTTCTGATTCTGGGTGTACTCCACCAACATCCGAGCCAGCTGGCGCCGGTCTTCCAGTTCTGCTGCCAGGCGCCCGTTATATTCTGCTAGTAACAGACATGCTTCATCTACTGTTTTTGAAAGACGTTCAGCTGCCTCTTTGTCTAAGTATAAATGAGACCAAAAAATAGAGACAAAAATGCAAATCACACAGGTACAATTGCAAGCATTTCTGGGGGAGGCTTACAGTTCCTCTCCTATCATAGAAAGTACAAGAATAAGCCAGGACCTGTGGAGAATGAGTTGGTTGGCTAAGAAACCAAAAGGCTTTCACTCGGAATTACCTGCACTGGGGCAATTGTATAGGGAGGAAAATATGGCTAATACTTTTAAATGTCTCTTCCTGTAAAAGCTGTACAAACAAAACAGAAAGATAAAGTCATCCGTGAAATGATTTTTCTTGCCATTGTGCAGTTCAAATGCTTTTGTTTGTATTATTTTGTTAATATACTTTTTACATTCCTCTGAAATAAAAAAGCAAGTTTTCCTTTCTTAAATGTGTTAACTGAAACAAAAAATAAGTAAAAGCTACATGACAGGTTCAACATGCAGTCAGCTGAGCTGGGGCTCAAAGTGAGACAAGACTTACAGGACTCTACTTCTTGTAACAGTGAAAGTCTTGAGCCTAGGGTATAAGCTCCCTTGCTACATTTAGCAACATAAAGGGTTTGATAAGGAACAGAGGCTTTCAAGTGTTTTTGATCATGACCTGCCACAGAAACATACTATTTATAAACATAAAAATAATAGCAACGTTTCATAAAACAGTGCTTCCATTTACTATGTACAACTTCAAAAAAGTGTTGGTCATTACCCACTGGACTGACATGTCCAATTAATGGTTACGACTCATGCTTTGAGAAAAAAAGAAACAGAAGTGGTGAACAAAGATTCAGCACAAGGAAATGAGAAGAAACAAAAGGCAGATCTGTATCTATAAAGAACTGCCAAAATTATGTATGGATCGTAGTGAGACTAAAACTACAAAAGTGTGTGTGTATCGGTAGGCTGATTTTAACTTTGTTATTCCTTCATTAATCTTTTTTTTCCCTTAAATATTTAATTTATTAGGATGTTTGACAGGCAAAAAACAGCAAAGAAAACACTTAAATTTTTAACATTTTTTAAAAGTCAATTTCACCCTCAAGAACTTGTACAAAGAAGTCAATTATTTACACAAATAACTGAAATCCAGAAAAATGACTTTTTATACTTCACTGAGTTACAAAGAAAATGCACTTGCAATGCAACAGCAAGATCTCACTTTGGGGCACTTACCTGCAGCTACGCTCCAGCGCTCGGCCCTCCCTGAGGCAGAGGAACCGCAGTGAGCCTCTTGCAGACAGCCGCTCACCTGTGCGTGCGCATCCTACTCCCTCAAGCTGGCACTTAGCTTCTGGCACACCTCAAGTCACCCCTGCAACATCAGTTCCTCTCTCCCTCAAGAAGTAGAGAAGCAAATCTACAGCAATGCCAACCAGCTAGTATCTAGTACTCTCTAGCTATTAACCCATTTCCCTGCTCTCCTTCTACAACAAACTGTATACACTTAGGGCAGCCACCTGCTCTCTGCCATGTTACTAGATTGAGTCCAGTCTGGCTTTCAAACCCACCAACCCTTTACTCACAACCTTTGATTCTGCCTAGCAAATATCTGAGCACCTACTGAGTATCTAGGTTCCTGGAGAGCGCAAGGAACAAAAAGGACACATACTCTCAGCTCTTGAGTTTACAGTCTCAGATATGAAGAGAAACCAAATATACAGCACAGTGTATAGAGGAGAAGGAATGGGTTATTGGGATGGGGGGGACCCACAATTTTCAATATGGTGGTCAGAGCAGGCATCCGTGGAGTGACAGATATATTAAACAAGGGCCTGAAGGAAGGGGAAGGGGAAGGGGAAGGGGAAGGGGAAGGGGAAGATCACTGAACAGCACCAACCCAAAGGCCCTGACAGGGCCCTGGTGCCTGGTAAGAAGCCCAGAGGATTTGACAGTGAGCACAGGGAAAGCAGTGAAGCCCACGAGGCAATAGGGGTCAGACTGTGCAGGCAATGAAAGCTTCTGGCTTTTACTCTAGGTGAACAGGGCTAGGGGGTGGGGTTGTCCTGCTGGGGTGTTCTGAGCAAGATGAGATATGATCCAACGTTGATTTAAGAAAGTCACTCTGATTATTATAATGTTAAGAATAGATGATGACTAGGAATGAGGCACAAAGAAGTGGCAGACTAGGAAGGAGACTACTGTAGTTATTCCAGTGAGCATGATAGTAACTTGTACAGATGTCAAGTACTATTTTTGTCCCAATCAACAGGAATGGGGTGAATTTACTGAAATGGTAAAGACCATGAGAAAAATTATTTTCAGAGGGACACTCAGAAGTTCAGTTTGGGGCAGGCTAAGTTTCAAAACATTCAACTGATGAGGGTGGATAAAAGGGGCTTGAGTACAAAGGCAAGGTTAACAATCAGGATATAAATTAGGGCATTATTAGCATAAAAAATTGTTTCACATCAACAAACTGAATAAGAGCTGTCCATGAAACTAGCTATAGAACATTGAGAGGGTAAAGAGAAGTGAAAAAAGCACCAAGAAGTAGAAAAGATGCTGCCAGAGCGGCAAGAGGAAAGTTAGAAATATATAGGGTCCTAGTTTGGTACTGCTGCTTAAAAGCCCCACAAAATTAGTGGTTTAAAATATGATAAATGTATTATTTATTATCTCACCCCCTTCTTCCATATCTGAAGCACATCCTGCAACCTCTGCTTCCAAAATTATCTCCTTCTCTCTTATAAGGACTCCATGATTACACTGGGTCCACCTGCATAATCTAGAATTTTCTAACTCTGGATCATAAACCCAATCACATCCATCAAGTTCTTTTTGCCATGTAAGATAACATATTCAAGGTTCTGGCAGTGTGGACTCAGGTTTCTGAGCGAGGGAGCATTATTATATCTACCAAATTAAGCAAAGAAAATATTTTCAGAAAGAAGAAACAATCAACAGGTCAAATGCTACTGGGGGGTCAAGTCAAAACAAGGGCAGGGAATCCACCATTGACTCTGGCAATGAAAGTCATAAGGAACTTTCACAAGAGCAGGTTCAGTAAGGTAGAATCAAGAAAAAGAGTAGGGCAGGCAGTGGAGGTAGCCAAGGTAATCCATTCAGGATGCTGTGTTAAAAGGAACAGAAAAAGGGGTACAGGCTGCATGCCTGTAATTCCAGCTCGCAGGGGGCTAAGGTAGAATGATCAAGAGTTCAAGGCCAGCCTGGGCTATAAAGTAAGACCTTGTCTCGAAAGAAAATAGAGAAGAAAAGGGAGACAGGAGACTGTGAGAAAAGAGAAGGAGAAAGAGACTGAAGGGGAGAGGGGAGTAGAAGGAGAGAACGACAGGGAGACAGAGAGACAGAAATAGAGACAGACAGAGAGAATTTGAACCAGAGAAATAAAGCAGTAGCTAGAGAAAGATACAGCACAAAGAACATTTTCTTCCTATGTGGGAGAAAAAAGTACAAAATTTTATGGCGCTGGGGATAGCTCAGTAGTAGAGCAAGTATACAGCATATTCATGGCCCTGGATTAAATCTCCAGCACACTATACATATATACTATTTAGAATGACCCAGTAGAAAAAGAGATGAAAGACATAGAAGTGGAGGGTATCTTCTGTCTCTCCTCTGTCTCCTTCTCCCTCTTCTTTCGAGACAAGGTCTTACTTTGTAGTCCAGGCTATCCCTGAGTAGTATACTGTTAGTGAGTATACTGTTTCAGTTTCACAAGACAGAGTTCTGGAAACTGATTGTTGAACAATGTAAAAGTACTTACACCACTGAACTGTATACTTTTTCATTATGTATGCTGTATGTAATTTAAAAGTAAAAACAGGTTGGGGAGTAGTCAATGGTACAGTGTTTGACTACCGTGTGTGGCCCTGGGTCAGTGTCCAGCACCACAGTAAGTAAATAAGTAGCCAGGCGTGCTAGTGCTGGTGTAATACCAGCATCCTGGAAGGTTGAGGCAGAAGAGAGCAAGTTTGAGCCCAGCCCAGACAACTTACTAACCTAGCAAGAGCCTGTTTCCAAAAAAAAAAATTTTTAAGGGCAGGAGCTATAGGTCAATGTGAAGCCCCTAGGTTCAATCCCCAGTGCCACATACAGATAAATAGCCCTTTAATAATAATTTTTAAAAAGTTGGATCTAACCAGTATCAGGGTTTTGTGAGACAGCTACAGTTAGGAAAAAGAAAGAAAGAAGAAGAATGCTGATGGTGTATATGGGAAGGTAGACACTGAGTATAAATAATGAGGACTCAAAACAGTTAGGCTAAAGGGAAACATGGAGAGTGGTAAAATGCTTCTCATCAGCACTCAGGAGGCTGAGGCAGGAGGACTGCTACAAGTTTGAGGGAGGCCTGGGGCTACAAAGTAAGTTCAAGGCCAGCCTGAACTGCGTAACGAAACCTTCTCTCAAAAAGACAGACAGACAGACATAGATAGGTAGATAGACCAACAGATGGACAGATAAATGCCTCTCGTGCAGTTTCAAAGGCTTCTCTCTTGCAGTGTGTTGTCCCACTAAGCACACATAGCCTTCAGGTCTTTCTCTGTACTGCCTGTTGGTAATTCCTTTCCTCAGCATCATGGCCTTTTCCTAATTTCTTTGGTTCTCTGCTCAAAGATCACTTCAAACTCCTTGGTACTTAACCCCTGAGGGAATATGGATAGGACAGAGGGTACAGTGAGCCTCAGATACTTGTTGCATGAAGGAAGTACTTTCTGAGTAGCCTTGATTTCTTTATGTGAATATGGAAGGATTCAGAGAAGCAGCCAAATCAAGAAACTGGGGGTAGAGGGTAGAGAATAGTGTTCTCTGCAAGATAGTGTAATGAAAAGCCTGTACTTTTACAATGGAAAGAGCACAAACCTCACAGCCTAGGTTGGAATCTCAATATCCACTACCTATTTGGCTTTGGGAAAGACCCCAAACTTCTCATAAGTCTTGATCTCTTTGCATGTAACATGGGGATACAGTCAGCAGTCCTTAAGAACCATCAAGACTACAGTCATACTTCATTCCTTCCCTTTATAACTTCCTATGCAGAAAGCAGGAATAGTTGTCAGCTTTCCTGTTTAACTGGGAGCAGTCAACATTAGGGCAACATGACATGACCAAGTATACACTTGGAATTCTCAATACTGAATCATCGATAGGCTTGCCAATGTACAGTGCATAAATTACAAAGCCCTGTATCATAAATTATTTTCTTTTAGAAAGTCATGAGTTTAATGCCTGTCTCCTCCCCACCCACACTGCTCCCCATGTACACACTTTGTACTGTGTTACCAACAAAATTTAAGGTGCCACAAGTCGTGATATGTTGGCATTTCTGCAGTAATTCTTAGAATTGTTACTCAAGCTTTGGCTATTCCAAGTATCTCTTCTACATGTGATTCATTTGCAAATCACAAGGTGGCAAAACATCACACAGAAGGTCTATACCTATAGGCATCAGCATGTCCTAAGGTTTGATGCCCTACAGAGGAACTACGTATCAGTCCTGCTTTTACCTAGACTCTAGCTTCTTACCTGTTATTTTTTCCAGTAGAGAAACATCTTGCACTTCTTGGGGCAGAGAAGCAATTTTCTGTCGAACAGTTGCATCCCCTGATGCAGCATTTTCAAGATCCTGCAAAGCTTTGATTAGTTCTTCAGTCTAGAAGAACATAAAATGAAAACACAATGATATTCATTAAGACACACAGAATTCAAAGAAATTTAGCTGGAGTTAAATAAGGTGAAGTAAATTTTAAAATGGCCCTTCCTGATTTTTAATAAAAATTGTTCTTAGTTCCAGAACTTATATGGAAGTCAATGATACAGACTATAAGGAAATGTACCAAACTAATTTTCTAATCTATAATACAATATGAATAAAATTTCATGTAACTGAAAACACATGTACACACAACACATACATATAGTATGTGTTGTCTTATTAAATTCTTGGGTTTACTTTATGAAATGATTATCACCCCCTCTGTATTAAATGTGTAAAATTAACTACAAAGGGGAAAACCAAGAAAGGCAAATTAAGAATGCATATTCCACATACACCAGTATCAAAACAGATTTATTACATTGTCAGAAAAAAAGCAGAATGCTGACAGGTAAGCCAGTCCATAATGACTACAGATGTTTAATTCAATTACCATGGAAGGTGATAATCAAAGCTATTCTCTAAAAAGTTTTTAGGTATAGATATATGACCAAAACTCCTGTCATTAACTCCAGGCCTAATCATCATCTTGACATGATACAAACCAGACAGGCTTCTATTTTCACAGGCTCTGAGCACATCTATTTGTAAGAGGTAAAAATAAGAGGAGGCAGTGCAAGCAAGTGAAAAGGGAATGGGCTCTGAAGTCAGACAGACTTGGATTCAAATTAAGACATCAGGCCAAGTTACTCAGTTTATTTTCTTGAGCCTCATTTTCTTTGATTATAAAGAGATGAAATAAGTCAACTAGACTTTGTAAGATAACTTGCTTAATAAAGAGCTAAACCATATAAGCACATGATTAAAGACAGTGTTTTACTAAACAGGTTGCAGTGTAGCAACCTTGCTATTAGCACACAGACTGTCCTTAGATACTAATGAGCTGTCTACTTATAAAACTGGGGGTATAAAGTGAACCACCAAATATTGGGGATACAGCTCAGTGGCACAGCACCTGCCTGGTAAGTGCAAGGTCCTGAGTTTGATTCCCAGTACTCAAAAAGAAAAAAAAAAAAAAACAACAACAACAAAAAAAAACCAAGCTACTAGAGCCAAGCCAAAGCAGAAAACTAAGAGTATCTTTAAAACGTTATCACACCTCTCACAAAAATCTATTTTTAACAATATTTTTAATATCTAGGAGTGGAAGAAAAAAAAATCCAAGTGCTGTATAAAATGTAAACCCATCCCCAAGTCAAGGCATGCAAGCTTCTCTGGGCGGCTCTTGTATGCTGTGCCCCAAGAGCCACCCTCTTCTGGAGCTTCCATACAACTGGTCACCAGCGCCACCTTGTGGCCACCATCTTCAACTACCTGAAATTGAAGGCACTTGGCCCTCTTCTCTAGGGTGTAAACATACCAAGAGGGGTCCTGCAGAAGGATCTTGGGGAGAGTAGCTTCCAGGGTAGTCATCATCTTCCTCCTCTTGTATTTGCTGAAAAGTTCGCTTTAGGGATTTCTTCTCTTCTGTTACTAGAGCAAAGGAAAATGATACATTTGATTCTCATACCCCACACTTGGACTCAAATGCTACACACAATGGAACACATGTAAAAACAGAGCAGAGGGGTATTCATTTTCAGAGAGATCCTAACATTAACTTTTATGCCAGTTATTTGAAGTTGGTTGTAGTTCCTTACATAACTGAAGAGTCAAAAAGGTCTTGGTCTGTCATCTCAAACTGACTGGAAAAACACTACTGAAAACAACCATCTAAAAGCAAAACACACCATGTTATCATATTTAATTAAAAACACTATTATCTTTAAAGAAAAAAACCAACAGAAGTAAAATGGTAAGAAACCCATTAGACAACATAATGAAGTGAGCCAATATGTACAAGGATTTACTGAGAACATACTACACATAAAATCAGATATTTTATGGTTTCCAAAGATCATTTCAGAAATAAATACATGAGATAATTCATCAATAAAACTGTGTCCCAGATTCTAAATATTGTACAAATATCTTTTAAAGTACTCTCTTAAAAATAAAAATGCTAATTATACCTTAAAATAAAAAATAACCATTACTGAAAAATATGATTGATACTACTGGGAGAAATTATATAACTTACTGTTTTTAAGTTAACTACTTGAGGCTCATGGGTTACCTTTTATTATCTGTACCTTTATGTTTTTATATTGTTATGACAAATGTGTTACATCTAAAATTATTTCTATTGCATCAAATTGGACAATAATAAATAAATGTCCAACTTTGGGAAACTGAAAGATAGATTCTGGTTTAGATATTAAAGAAGTTCTATATACCTAACATGTATAAGGCACTGCAATAGCCTATTTACATTTATCTTTCCAATACTTTGAAGATACAGTATCTTCACTTCCCAGGTGAGGAAACAAAAAGCCTGGGGAGGGTAAATACTCAGTTTAAAGGCATGTCTCCCAAATCTGTGCTCTTCAACTGAACTGAAATTACTAAGCACAATACAAGTACCCTCTCATCTGTCAAAAAAAAAAGGGGGACATCAGGCACCCTTCAGAAATTTGTAAGTTACACAAAGAATAACTCATGTAGAATGTACGCTTTTCACTGAAATGGTTTCTTCTGGACTGAAATATGTACTTCTTATTTTCTACCTTACACATTAACTGACCAACCTATGCTGTGAAACCCAAGTCAATAGCATAGATCTTTTTTTTTTTTTTTTTTTTTGGTCTTTTTGAGACAGGGTCACTATTCAGTTCAGGCTGGCCTTGAACTCACAGTGATCCTCCTGCCTCAGCCTCTTGAGTGCTGGGATTACAGGCATATACCACCGTGCCCAGCTATCCTATTTTTTCTTAAATTTTTGTTTCTTCTACTAAAAAACCAATATTATAATACCAGTAGTTCTTGCTTTGCCTGATTCTATTATGCATGGATTAGTTATCATTGTTAAATATTAGTCCAACAAAGTTCAAATTTCAGTTACCATGCATATTAACTCTGTATTCTTGGATAAAATATAAATTTCTCTAATATTTCAGCTCTGAAATTGTGATCAGGTGGCCCTGAAGCAAGGCCAGCAGATTGCTGTAGCTGCTGGTTTCAAACAGTAGCCTAAAGAGAATTCTTTCTATGGTCTGTTGGCCATTTCAGAACTTTGGAAATGGAATGGTCAATTCATCAGAAAGAAATAGCAGGTGAGTATGGTGGACTTTAGGGGGCCTGCAGGGGAGAGACCCTGGCGCCTTGGGATCTGCACCATGCAGTTGACTCGGGGTGCCGGGAGAACAAGGAGCTCTTCCCCTCTCTGGGGGGTGGCTGAGTTTGTGGCAGACTTTCAGCAGCCCAAAGGAGAGAGACCCTGATCCATCGGGACCTGCACCGTGCGGCTGACTCAGGGTGCTGGGAGAACAAGGAACTCCTCCCCTCTCTGGGGGGCGGTTGAGAGTGTGGCAGACTTTCAGCAGCCTGAAGGAGAGAGACCCTGGCGCGTGAGGATCTGCACCGTGCGTTTGACTTGGGGTGCCAGGAGAACAAGGAACTCTTCCCATCTCTGGGGGGCGACTGTGATCCTGCCTGCGCGTGGGCTGAGAATCAGACATCTCATGTTGTCCTGTCCCCCATCCCGTGTCCCCCTCTCCCCCTCCTCCCTGCTTAGGAAGTGGGAGCCAGTGAACTACACATCTTGTGAAAAGATGGGCTATGTTATTTAGTATGAGCTCGCCATATGCAAAGATATGGACAACCATTTGGAAGAAAACAAGAGACAATATGACAGATAGTGAAGATCTCTGGTTGTCTAGCTTTGAAATTTATGCTTTCTTATGTCCCATTCTGTTCTGTTTTGTTGTGTTTAATTTTACTCCCTTTTAAAATAAAATAAAATAAAATGAAATTGCGATCAGCGGTCAATCACATCACTCCTTCAAAGTCTGTCTGTTGATGGGTACTACACGTTACTGGGTTCACATACAGATGGCAAAGAGTATAGATGTGCTTCCTCATTTCCCAGTGGTAAATCTATATGATAGTTAATAAAAATGAATAAAAGAAATAGGGAATTGGCCATAAAGATTGAAGTGCCAGAAAGAAACTACAATTAAAGCTAAAGGTGAAACTGAAATTCCAGGGGCACAGAAATGAAGTCACAAAGAGGGTGAGCCTCAGTCATAAGAACTTACTGAAGAGCAGTGGTAGTAATGAAAAGAATGGCAAGGTCCTAGAGGAAGAGATGCTAGCCAAAAACTTCATACCGGAAGAACTCTCGGGGATATTTTACAACACTGAGAGTGCCGAGGATAAACATTGGAAGAGGGGCTATTCACTAAGGCCCAGAAAAGATCCTTGCTCTGTATCAGGTGCTCTAGTAATTAGAAGGCAAGTGTTGTTTAAGCACTCTTTGATAAATTTGGTACAAAAAAAAACCACTTTAATCTTCAATGTTTCTAATTCTTTGTTATTACACAATAAACTTGTTGTTTCCCTACACATTTATGAACAACAGTGAGTTTTCAATTCTGACCTTCCCCTCACGCCCCCCCAAAAAAATCACAAAACAATTACAATTTTCTCCACTGATTCCTAAGTTCACTTTGTATAGTTTCAGCTTGCACAGTCATCTTTAGTCTTGCATTACCAGGCAAAGCAAAGACTGCCTTATTTTTTAAAATGGATAATGTATTACAGTATAGTTTTCACATGAAATACCTAATAGTACTTCCACACACAATAGCTGCTTGATGTTCTTCCTGTGGTATGACCCACATAAAGCCACTGACCCATATTCAGCCACTACAGCATCAAAAGAGTGGCCATTAGAATGTGAACAAAGATCAAAATAAAATTTAAAATTATTTTGTTTGCTTCCAAGGACACACAAGAGTGCTCAAAAAAGTGTCAAATACAGTAAATTATAACTTGAAATCCTTCAGTTTCCAAACTCTCACACAAAAATTACTGTACCTTATAAAAACCAAACCACTATCTCAGGATCCTACGGATCATTGAATTTTGGCAACGGGAGGACTGAGATCAGCAACCATGGGATCCTGAGATAGCGGTTTGGTTTATACAGGAAATGAAGTGGGTTGCTGGTAAGCTTTCCTTTTTGAGAGGAAGTATCTCATTCTTTTACTTCTGACCACAGTGGTCAACCTCCTGATGGGAGGGGAGTCACAGGGCTTGGGAAAGTCCTTGTGGTACATCAAAAATGAAATCATTACTTCAAAGCTGGCTGGTATTAGGCCCAGAATTCTCAACTGGGTTAGACAACCACTAAAAATACCTAGCAAATCTGTCAGTTACATTCTTACACTAGAATTTTGTTTGTTTATTCACAGTGCTTAGGATCAAACCCACAGTCCTGCACATGCTGGGCAAGTGCTCCATCACTGACCTAACCCAGAACACTTTCCATTTTTAATTTTGAAACAAAGTCTTGGTAAGTTGCTCAGGTTAGACTTGAACTTGCAACTAACCTTCCCACGTAGCATGTAGCCTATTACATATTTTACATTTTCTAAAATTTTTTGGTGGTGCCAGGGATCAAACCCAGGGCTTCATGCATGGGATGCAAGTACTCCACTACGGAGCTACACTCTCAACTCCCTACACTGAAACTGAAAAGGTTTTCCACTATCAATTATGATCATATTACTTATGCTTCCTTTTTTAATCACTCAAGTACTGTTTCCTGGAAGAAACCCTGAAAGTGGTCAGTGTTCTTTGCCTTCATATTGTCCAGCTTTTGGGGGGGGGTACTGGGAATCGAACTCACGGCCTCCTGTTTTGCAGGCAGGCACTTACACTGCTGAGCTAAATTCCCAGCCCTCCAGTTTCTCTTCTATCCTCCAACTTGTCCCTGTTTCTCCAGGAGGCCTTGTATTCAGCTAACTTTCAAGTAATCCTGATTATATAAGGGTATGGTATATCTCTCACAGCCCTTGTGGTAGAAATTCCAGTATTATGGCAGACTATGAAATTAATTTTAAGGCAAAAAGCTGGCCTGAAGTCTCTTAAGTCACATCACAAAACACAACTATCTACCTGCAAACCTGGATCTTCTACAAAATACACTTGAAAATTTCTAGGATTTAAAAACTAAACAAAAACTACCACTGGAGATTTTGTATTACTTTTAGAAAAAGAATCAGATAATACTGTGAACAATAGTTCACTGTTTGTCTCCTCCCTGCAAAATAAAGGAAAGTTTTTTAAAAGTACATTAAATTTTACTTGTGGAAAGAAAAGAGGCTACAACAAGAAAGGGCTAACACTTGAAGGACAGTTTTATAAAGCAATCTGCCCATATCATCTCACTGAACAGAGCAACTAAATCCATACTAGAACCTAGGGCAGCTGGGCTGAGAGCTCAAGCTCTTAATGACCATGATTTCCAGCCTTGCACAAAATCCAGGGGACTGAAGTCTGCTCCTACTTGTGCTGACACATATATAGAGACTCTAAATATTAAATATTAGAACTAAGAGACAAATAAAAATTATATCATACCTCCACTGATATTATAGCTGCATTATGTCAAATAATCCTCATCACAACTCTGAGATATTATTAATAACAGCCACATTATACAGTGTAGACCTGAGGTTTAAAAAGGTCAAATATGGAGCCAAGGTCACACAGCTTTAGAAGTGACAGAGCTGGGATTCATACTCTGGAATTTTGAACATGTAAACTTTACTGAGGTTCAGGCGATTTGGGACACCTACCCATCAATTCATACTAATTCAAATCCATTAAATCCAGGTGCTTTTGGGGAAAAGTACAATGCAAAGAACATCACCCTTAAAGCAAACAGACCAGGGTATGAAATCAGCACTTACGAACTATAGCTCCTTGAACAAAATTACTATACTTTTTTGAGCCTTCCTATCCTTATCTGATATATGAAAATAATATTGAACCCAAAAAATAATTGTAAAGATCTAAAATAATACACAGGCAGGCAGCAGAGAAGCTAGTGTACAATTGGGTACTTAATAAATGCTGGTTCCTATGTTATCTTTTTTTCCTAAAGCTTTTCACAACTGCATAATACTATGTGATTCACGTATGATTCAAGTAACTAATAAATTTCTATCCAATCAAGCAACAGCTTTAGTATTCCCAAGAAGAGAGAGGCAACTTTAGAACACCTGGGCTTTGCACCTGGAGTGACAGTATATAAAAACTCAAGACATCTACAGTTCTAAAGCAAAATTCCTGAACTTATCCATGGACTCGTGTTACAAGAACTGTCAAAGTTCCACAGGAAAAATTTTATTTCAAACATAAACTCTATGAAATTGCTTGAAGATAAAGAATTATCCAGGAATCAAAGCTGGAATATAATGGTCTATTCAAATGAGAATAATTTCTTGGAGATATCATCATCAGTATTTTGAAAGAACTATAGTATTGTAGTAACTCAAGTCCAGAGAAGACAGTAGGAAGACAATGAGCTGAAACCAATACACATGCTAAGACCTCTTGATATGTTTTCATCTTAAAGACTAGCAAAAGAGAAACTATCTTCAGATTAACATTAATCTCCATTAGATTCTAATCTCCATTAGATTCTGCCTCCAGTATTACTGTCTAGATCCTCAAAAAAAAAAAAAAAAAAAAAAGAAAGAAAGAAAATTAGAAATCCAACAGAACTACTTTCAATATTGCCACAAATTCTCTCATTTGTGTGGCAGCTCCCTGAGTGCAGAACTATTTTTCATTCCTCTCTTGCTCTGCACCTAACTTAGCTGTTTACTCAAAGCACATGTCCAGCAAATGCTTGAATTGAAATTCAACACTGGCTTCAAACATCCTTTTTCAGAGTTCACCTGCTTACCCAAAGCAGCTTTTAAAAATCAGCACTGTTTATTAAATGAACTGTAAAGTAGGTTGCACAAAAAACTGCTGGATAATTCCCAAAGCTGTACAGAATAAACACCTTCAAAGGACACAATACCAATACTATCAGAATCCAAAGTAGGAAACATCTTGTTTTACAAAAGCTACCACCAGAATGACCCTAGAATTATTTTCCAAAAACTCCCAAGTAAAACAACAATGACCCACAGTTCAAAAATACTTATGTCAATTTTAGCCTCTAACCTTCAGTTTTACAGAAAAATTACTGCAAAATGCATGTAATTTTAGACCTAGAAGAGATCATGAGAGGTACACAACAAAGCACTGCTGAATTAATGATATTGTCACATCTGCTAATCCTGGTATGGTCTACAGCAGAGGTATGAACACAGCACTAACAAACAAGGAAGGAATGGTTCCATGTGCCCAGACAAGCAAGGAAGCTATCAGAACAAGAGCAGCCCTCTTGCAGAATGCATTCACACAGTGAAAGGGGCAGAGGGACTTCTCAGGCAGAGGTAAGAGCATGTGCAGAGGTAGGGGTGCCCACAGAGCATCCAAAGGGCATGGCAATTCAGTGTGGTCAAAGAACAGTGTCAGTAAGGGAATGGCAGGAGATGAATCTAAAAAGCAGGCTAGTTCAGAACAGAAAGGGTCCTCAATACTACTAATACTCGAACTTGTTCCTCCAGGTAATGAGTATACGGCAGTCAGATCTGATCTATAGATCAGAAATATATGCCAACTAGAATTGGATAACAATCAACCAGAAGTCAAATGTCAACTAACATATTTTTTAGAGGAAAAATTGAAAGTTCTTATGAAGAACTTGGTAAAATTCATATATACATGCATAACTCCCAAGACATCCTGTGGCTAGTAAAGATCAAAATGAATTTTAGGACACAATCTGACAATCATAACAAGAACATGTTCCAAAACCACAATGATATTTAATGAAACCAAGCTCTAGAAGGGCTTATCTAAAATCTGCAGTAGTTAATGGCAGGAGTAGGACAAAATCTTAGTACAAGATATTTCCTAGTTAACCATAATGCTGAAGGACTTTGTTGTTCACTTCCTTTGTGCAGGAAAATCTTTGAAAGATAGAAGAAAGCTGAGGAGCACACACAGCAAAAGTTAGGGAGAGAATGAAGAGCATGAGTACTAGAACCAGGCTCGCACACCACGAGCACTACATAAATTCTCACCATCATTCATGATCATCTTTCTTTGAAGAATCATAAAATTGCTCGTGGTTCACAGCACCCCCACTGCAGCTTTTCATATTTGATTCGAAAGTAGGCAAAGACCAAGAGCTGTAAACATGTGGTGATGTTTCTACCTTTGGGGGGAGGGCTCTTGGAGTCCTCCATAGACAGCTTCAGCTGCTGTATGAACTCGC
This sequence comes from Dolichotis patagonum, assembly GCA_004027295.1. Classification (NCBI taxonomy): domain Eukaryota; kingdom Metazoa; phylum Chordata; class Mammalia; order Rodentia; family Caviidae; genus Dolichotis; species Dolichotis patagonum. The sequence continues at coordinate 17,160 of PVJX010019377.1, read as the reverse complement.
CGCCATACACACTTCTTTCTTGCCAGATGTTCAGCAATCTTTCTAAGGGTTTTTTACAGCCTTCATCTGCCTCTCTGCCCAGAAAAGATGAAAAGATATATGTAAGCTTAAGATCTTCTGCTTTTAATTAGGACAGATTTACTTTTAAAAAAGAAATCAACAACTGGCTAAATGATTTGCATATTTAAAAACAGAAGGAAAAGTAAGGCACATATTGTGTTACTTGGATACCCAAAAACTTGACCAGAAACTGACTTTTCCTGTGATGGATGGGGAAGACAGAGGAATAATATCATAGAATAAAATGTGTTCTTCTCTGAAAGATGAGGCAAGTAGTAGAAAAGCCAATGGCTGATTTTTACAGAGAATAATCAAAAGTTGATCATATTAATGGTGACAGCTTGCTTTTTTGGAAACCCATAATTGAAACATAGTGCCAGACATTCCAGTAAAATTAAAATAAATCAAAACTTTTAAGAATTAAAAAGAAAAAGTTGAAAAGCACGAATGTTTAAAATGGGAAATTCATCACACTAACATACCAACACCTCTACACGCATAAATACAATTGTACGCATATATGCCAAGACTGATCTCAATTTTACTTCATAATTATTTTAACACTATGTCTACGTTCCATGTTCACAGAGAGGTGTTGGTTAATATCCTAGAACACATCACAAATAATGCTGTCCTTTTATAATTTATATCTGAAAGAAGCTTGTTAATATTCTTCCTGGCATGGAACATGATTAGCACTCAGCGTACATCCGCTGCCTACCATAATACATTACATAGTAAGTAGAAGAGTGGAAAAGACTTTCTGAGCAGACATCAAATTTACTCACCACCCACTGTGTTCCTGTGAATTGTTCTTGTTTAGTGAGGTTGTAAGGATATCAGTGATCTTATATTGAGCAACTTTAACTAAGAAAGACTACTTCAACATTATGACCTAAGTCAAGCATCTTTTCAATAGAAACTTTAAGAAGAAACCACATCGAATTCAACCAGATGAGAATTCTATACACGCTCAATCCTGACAGCACTTTTGTAAAGCGCAGGCTAACATTCAGTATGAAATAAGGTTTTAGATTGGCCTGGTTAGATTATATGACTTATGAATTATTAGTGGTAAACTACACTGGGATCAAAAGACTAAATCATAAATCAGCAAATATAAAAATTCATTCTTTTTTTAATCAAACTTTTTTTTATTTTTGAAGTCAAAATTTAGGGTAAAGAAAAAAAGAGAAACCCTTCTATAAATAGTTACATTTGTAGGATTCAAAGACATAACCTAATTGTCTAATATAACACTTTGTTCTACCTTCAAAAATGAGTTCCACAAAATGAGTTCTTCTTGCCTCTGCCTCTGCTATTAACCCAGCCTGAGTCACTATCATCTCCGTACTGGAATATGATAGCTTCATTACTGGGCTCCTTGCTTTTACTCTAGTTTCCTATATCTATGCTCAATTCTAATAATTCTACCTGTTGTGTTATTAACAGATCACATTTCTCCCCCATTAAAAGTGAAAATCCTTATTATAAAGCCTTCAAGGCTTTTTTCAACCCAGCCCACTGGTTCTTGGGCTTTATCTTCTACCCATGCTTTCTTTTTTACTTAAAACTTTTTTACTTTTGCTTTCAAAAGTTTTAGGTAAAATATTGAAATCTTTTTACTGATGAGGTTTCCAAATAAGCTCCAATGAACTGGAAGTCACTTTAGCACCTGGAACTAGACACAGTTAAAGCAATAAAGCAAGTTTATAAAATGGGGACTCTCTTTTTTTTCTTTTTTTTTGGTACCACGGACAGACCTCACAACCTTGCACTTACCAAGCAAGTGCCTGAACTGCTGAGCTAAATCCCCAGCCCAAAAATGCAGACTATCATTTCATTTCATTTCATTTTACATCAAGAAATCTTTAAATGAGGAGAGTCTAAAAACTGCCATCAATCTTCAAATAAACTAGAAGATGATAATAATTACCGATACAACTATTATGTCAAACACCTCATTTGCATGTCAATTCCAATTAAACTCACTTTTCTAATACAGATAGCAAAAATGACCATAAAAGTGAAAAAGTGTATCACATACACACAAACAAAATTGCTACTTGAAGTGTTGACAGGACATTTGAGGCCTTGCCAAGCAAGGTTCTGAGGATTTTTCTTTATGTAGCTCTATGACATTTTCTTTTTTTTGTTTGTGTTTTTATTTTGTTTGTTTGTTTTCTTTTGGTACCAGGGATTTTGGTACCAGGGATCGAACTCACAGGAAGGCACTTGTGCCACTGAGCTAAACCCCTGGCCCTGATACTTTCTTAATATCATCACTATAACTTGTACGTCTATCTTATCCCTTAGTAGGCCTGCTAAGCTCAGGCACTCTTTGTAAGTATGGTAGTACTTCCAATAACATCTCTTGTAAAGCTGGATCAAAATGTTCCTTTACAACTGCTCAGGAAAAGAGTTAACATAGAATGCTGGAGGCCCGCTCCCCTTAGAAAAGCCTGTTAACAACTTGGCCCTGGATCACATTTAGGATCTTGGGATTGCACGCGTATTCCCATCATTTCCTAACTGTTGGCAGGGTGGAGTGGGGGGTGATGTTTAACTTTGGGTAAACTGTGCAAACAATATGATCCCAAATGAACACCTGCTTTTTCTGTGAGCCTGGAATTATCATACATGATGCTCTACATGACCAATCTCAACAAAAATTCTGGGTGCTGAGTCTCTAATAAGATAACCTGTTGGACTTCATCTGACATTTGCTGTCACAATTCAATGGTGGAGAAATTAATTCTATTTGTGTGACTCCCCTGGGAGGAAACCCTTGAAAGGTTACGTCTTGAGTTCTTTAGCACATGCCCTTTTTCCTTTGCTGATTTTGCTTGGATCCTTCAGCTATAATAAATCACCACTATGTGTTCCTAGGGGTGAGGGGGTCACCATGTCTGGGAGTTATCTTTGACACTCATACACAACAATAAATATCATGTATATGATAACTTCCGAATTTATGTCTCCAGAAAATAAGTTTGTATGGAGCTTAAAATTCTTTCATTCACCTGCCTATCTGGCATCACAGCCTAGAATATCTACTAGCCATGAGACTTAACATGCCCTAAATAAAACTCATTCCCTTCACTAAATCTTTTCCCCACTTTTCAGTTCAGTTATAGCACCATCAGCCACTCATTTACATCAGAAACCTATAAATCATCTTGGATTTCTCTTTTCCTTCACTACTAGTTCCCACCCAACTCCTATACATCTTGTAAGTTTTATGTAAATGCAGGGAAAAGAAAAATCCAACCAATAAAAGGAAGCTATCTTCTCGCTGCTTGAGTTCTAGCCACTGTCAACTATAACCAGTTCTACAGCAATACTCTCCAAACTCATGTCTCTGCCCTGTCACCACCTTTCACAAATCCATTCTCCACACCAACCCATTTTTAAAGAGGAATCTTTGTAAAATGTATATTGGAATATATCATCCCTTGGCTTAAAACTCTTCATGGGCACCCTATCAGAATAAAATTCTAACTCTCTCCCAACTCTCTTAAGGCTTACAGGGCATACCTAATTGGTAGCTGTCCATCTCTCTGTTCTTATTTGGGTACTATTCCTCCCTTTGCTCACTGTGTTCTAACCATACTCACTTTCACTCTGTTTCTATTATGATGCCAAGATTATTTTTACCTTACGTTCTGTTCCTATTTTGCATGATTATCTCAAATATCACTTCCTGAGGCCCTCCTTAATCACACTGTGAGAAGAGATCCCACTCTAAAGCACCAATGTTTTTTTCCCATGTCCATATCATTTCTCTCTCTCTCATAGTGACTTGTTCATGATCCTTTGCCTGTCTTGTTCTATGCTGTGGCCCTTTTATCAGAATCAGTAGTAGGCATTCAAATACTGTAAATATTGAATGAAAAATGCTATGTACAACTACTTCCAAACAAAAGAAAACAAGATACTTCTGTGGTTAGCATTTTCTCAACCTGGTTCATTAAATTGCTCTTCAAATCAAATCTACCTTCTGAACACGACTACTTTACCTGAACTGAAGGATTTTTGTTTGGGAATGACAGTAGAGAATTATCATAAAGATGGGTCAACTACCTTTGTTCATCAGCTGGCCACAGATGAGGCATACAGAGTATACCTTAGGGTACTTATAATGATAAGGTACACTGTGACTAAAGTAGATGTTAAACTCTCTGTTCTAATAATGGGGTGAGAAAGAAGCTTAGAAGCATAGACATCCTGAATGTCCCAAACAGGACCTTAAAAAAGTTATAAGATTGGAAATAGAAACTAACAGCTATTTTTTACTGAGAAAGACATGGTTGAATCTGACAAGATATTCTCATAGTGTCTTCTATGTAAGTTTTAGAGTATTTTCAAGTAGAAAAGTGATTTTTAAACCTAGTATTACCTGCCCTTTTTTCCTGACTCTTACTTTTTCTTTTTTTCTTGGATCTTTTGAGACAGGGTCTCATTATGTGGTTCAGACTTGCCTTGAATTATTTTATAGCCCAGACTGACTGACTTATAGAGTTCCTTGTACCTCAACTTCCTGGGTGCTGGGATTACAGGCATGCGCCACCATGCCCAGCATCCCAACCCTTTCTATTTATCCTTCTCTGATTTAAAGGCAGCTAAATATTATTGATCAATTTTTAAGTAAGTGGATTTTTTTTAACTGTTCCTATAGGAAATTATTTCAATCCATTACCTAAATCAAATCTCTCCCTCATCAGTCAGATTTAATTAACTCATTCAAAAGACACTTATTGAATCCCTACTCTCTACTAGCGCAGAACACAATGTTGCCAGGTCCTTGGACCATTTACATCAGGACTATATAAATGGTTCCTAAAGCTAAATAACCCAGCAACTCTACACCAGACAGTTTACTAGCTGCCTGGCAAATAGTAAGGGATAAAAAAGAAATAGCCCTTCCCATAATGGAGTTTATAATCCAATATATTCACATAAGGAAGCAAAGAATGTGGATCAGGCAGCATACTATATACTTTTCAACACAATAATGCAAATGAGATAGGGTATCATCCCCTTTTAATTAATTAGGAAACTTGGGTTCAAAAAGTTAAATAACACATCCAAGACCACTGACACAGTATTCAAGGCATGACCAGTGTCTTAAAAACTGTAACCTAAATCTCTTCAAAACAAGAAATCTCTGTGTGCAGGTTCAGATAGCTACTCTAGTAGTATGTTCTCAAGCTGACTCTCTTAGAAGGATTCAGTAATTGTTTCAAGTTAAAAACACATTTTGCTACTTCAGTGTGTATATACATCAAAAAAAAAAAAAAAAGAGGAGCTATGTAGTTAAAATTTTTTTCCACCTCTAGAAAGCTAAATATTCTTTTTGTGTTTTAGAGTTCTAATTTTTTACCTTTAAACTTTTCAAATTCTTCAGGAAACATCTAATTCCACATTTAAGATCCTTCATCTTAGACCCCAGAATAAATTTTGTTTAACCCACAAGTCTCCTTTCATTCTTCCCAATTTTCATTTGCAAAGTGTGCATTTTTATAAGTTTATTTATAAACAGCCTACCAAAAAACAGCTATTTCTTTGCTCCTCCTCGGAACTTAATTTGTGTCTACTGAAAACGACTGTCTTAAGTAAAAATGATATATAACACTTTTCATGCAACATATGCTTTCTATATTATTTGTATGTCTGCCATAAAGCACAACAGTAGTAGGCTTAATGTAGTTTGGACAGAATATCTACTTTTCTGCACTAATTATTATCCTTGCACTTACAGTAAAGCTATTATTTTTAGTAAACTAGACATCTAAAAAGAAATAAACAAGTCATAAACAATTTCCACTACTGAAGATATGTTACCAAGAAGTTTCCTCATGCAACTGAACTTTGTTTTTTTATCATAAACTAGTAATTCAGCCAAAAAAGGGAAAAAAATCACACTCAAGAAATAAATTCAATAAATAAGGGCAAAGATGTGCTTCCAATATTAGGCTGAATCTCTTTAATGTATCAAAATGTTTGTAAGTCTGAAACAGTTCTTAAGGGCACAGTGAAACATAAACCACAATTTGGCCTCCATAGCACCCTCTGTAACATACAAAGTTACCAACTTACAAAGGCTACCACAAAAAAGTAATGAACAAAAAAGGTGGAAAAGATACTAAAACATAAACAAAAACCAGACAACATACCTGGCAACATGAGAAAAGGCATCCACAAGGACAGATTCAAATTCTCTAGTGAATTCAGGTCCTTTCCTTTTACTGTTTTGGATCACATCATTTGCTAAGTACAGAAAAGTAAGCTTTCTATTTGATTTGGCTGAAAAAAAGAACAAAAGAAAATTTACTTTACACCAAAGAAATTCTTAATTCATAATTCTTTTGCACTAGACCATTCCTAAAGAACACTAAGACAAATATTATCTACTTGTAGCCAAGCTTTATTTCTGTTATTTTAACCATAATAATTGAATGAAGATAATCCAGAGAAAATTCCTAAAGGATAAGCTGCCAATATTAATGTTAAAATGAAGGCTTTCGTTTATTCTACTGCAAAGATGAATATTTGTAATGCACTCTTAACTATCAAATATTCCAGAATGAAAGATTGAGTTGGGTTTCAATTTTAAAATATGGTCTTATAACTTATGCTCCTAAATTGAGAATTTATCTTTCGCACGCCAATAACCACAGTCAATGATATCAACTCTACAACCCAAAGGAATCTCTAGATGCACCAAAGGATGTTCACCTGAAATATAAACATGTATTAATGCTACAGTGTTCTTGAAAATTTACATACACACACCTTAAATCTAGATATGCAAAATTATGGCTCCTACAAAAGCCATTAATTCTCCTCTGTTATATATACAAAATGTAGCATTTCCCATTACTCTGTATGGTACCATATATTAAACTATAAAAACCTCGTACAACGTGCCTGAATTACAGCTGTTTGGGGGAACATTATTTTCATGGCTTTTATGCACATAACTTCTCAACTGTAAAGTTATATCACTACCATTTGTGGTCACATTTTTCTTTTAAAATAAATTTGAACTTAATTAGATATTTCAAAACACTAAGTCTTCTCCAATGCTAAAGTACATTAAAAAAACTCAAATAAGCTCTATATCAACTTTACACACCTGAGTAACTAGTCCTGGCTCTATGGCTCTCAGAAATTCTCTATTTCTTTTGAAATGCACAGAGCAGGCATGGGATGTGACATTTTGAAATATAACTACAGGAGAATAACCCAAATTAAAAACAAGATTTTAAAAGTACATTACAGTTTAAACTGATGTCTTCAAAGCTCATAAAATTAATCATGAATATCCTCAATTGTACTAACCTGGCAATAACCTAGTTCAGATGGTGAACTGTTAAGAATATCAGAAACCTGGAGCTATTTTTAAGTTCTAATTATTACACAAAAGCTAGAATAAGTGTCCACAGTGATAAAGCCATACTACTGCTCCAAAGATACAACTATGGCCAAAGACATGTTTTTAAGTGCGGTAAGTAAAAGCAACCAAGTCTGTAATATGACAGTTAGTGGATTCAAAAATAAATGAGAATTTGAATAAGGCAAATTTGACTATGTAGACCTTCAGAAAGTCCATATACTTTATATTAGGGGGGAAAAAAAAATCCATGGGCCGGGAATTTAGCTCAGCAGAGTAAGCACCTGCCTGACAAGTGTGAGGTCATGAGTTTGATCCCCAGTATTAAAAAAAAAAAAAATCCGTAATTCACACTATAAAACGTCAATTTGGACATTTGAGACCTGATGCATTTTTCATTACAAACATATCTAACAGAATAGAGAACAAAGGTTTTCACTATCTACAATGCCAATTAATTTTCACCACCTCTAAACTTAATAGGAGTTTACTTAGAATAAAACTCGTATCCCTCTATGCTCAACACCATAAATGGTCAAGATAAGCACTGTGTGTGCAAAACCAACTGACACACAGAGTCAACGATACATGCATACATCCCTCTCCCGTAACCTGGATGAAACTCGTTCAGATGACTTTCCAATATGACAAAGTAGAGTCTATCACCCTTCCTACCCGAGTCCATTCCAAACTGGTACAACTAGCTGAGCAAAGTTTAAACAACTGGGTAAGCAAAATTTTTCACTTGTTTGGCTGGTTCTGACATCTAAAAAAAAATCTTAAAAGTAATTTTTACAAATGGGTATGATGGTACTCTGCCTGTAATCCCAGTTACTGAGGAGATAAAGACAGGAGGGTTGCGAGGTCAAGGCCAGCCTAGACCACTCAGGGAGACTTAAGTCTCAAAAAACTGAGGGAGGGCAGTTGGGTGTACTTGAGTAGCAGAGTGCCCCTGAGATCAATCCCAGTTCCACAAAAACAAAAAAGTAATGGAAGTCAGGGTCTATATACATTCAGGCCAAAATATAATTACACATCTAAGATTGTTTAAGAGCAATGGTCACCAAACTATTCCATAAAGGCAGTAACTATCCTTTGAACAGAGCCTACAGGAATAAATTATGAATAATTCCTAGAGAATGGAAACAAAGTAATAAGAGACAGAAGAAAGTAGTGTATCTAAGTAAGAAAAAGTAACTCATGCATATCTCACAAGTATTTTGATAGTAACTCAGTGAACATCTTAGGGAAAATGACTTTTCTTGTAGTTATAAGGGCCTACTTTTAAAAACTCAAGATGTGCTAGAACCTAAGGGCCTAGTCAATTTGAACATTAGGGCACAAAATCGTTTTCCACTGTAGTACAAGGGCATCTTCAATTCATGAAGGAACTCTGGAAATCAGAGGAAGATGCAACTTGATGCCGAAAAAGAACTCCAGTACCACTATGCTGAAATGGTAGCCGTTAGCTACATATGGCTATTGAACACTTGACTTGTGGGCAGTAAACCTAGAAATTGAAATTTCTTTATATTTATTTAAAACTTTAGTTTCCTAATCACATATTTAAGTGCTCAAAAGCCCCATGTGGTTGGAAAGCATAGATATAAAACACTGCAATTGCTACAAAAAGTTGGTATTAAGCAGTGCTGTTTAGATTCTTTACTCAAAGATGAAAATCATGTCAGAAAACAAAATTTCACTCCTTAACTTTTTAAACTGCATAACAGGTACTATGTTAAATGCTGTTGCATTAAAAAACATACACACACACACACACACACATAAAATCAAATTTCTCCCTCAAAACACAATCTAGTGAAAAACAACTAAGTAAGAATAAAATGCTAAGCTGGTATAATGGAGTGGTAGGCAGTAACTAATTCTAGTAAATAAAAGCATGATGGATTTGTTCATTATCAGATATGACCAGCTTGACTACATAAATTCACTGAGGTCCTGGATTCTTGAAAAGACACAAGTTTTGGTATCTGTCAGCCCTGGGTTCATGTCCCATAAGTCCCTGAACAAGTCACTTATTCTCTATCTTTATCTTCTTATCTATAAAAATGGAAACACTATCAGCCTATTTACAACATAAGGCTTTATCACATGAAATTTGAGAAAAGGAGCTTCATTAATCAATGTACTCTATTACAGTAATACTTTGGATGTTGAATTCAATTCATTCCAAATTCATGTTCAAACACCGAAAAGTTCAAGAACTGAACATATTTTTCCCATAAGAAATAATGGAAAAGCAAATAATTGGTTCTGGGGCCCAAACATGACACTTATAAATTCGTTCTTCCAGGACTTCAACAAGTTTCACAATTTCTTTCTTTAGCTCTCATTGTTCTCAGTTTTCTTCTTTGCTTTGTTATTCATATCACTAACTTTCTTTGCAATCATAGTTAGGATATTTTACATAAATAAAGCACCAAAAAAAGAAAAAGCACAACAGTGAACGTTTTAGGGCACTAACACAAGCTGCGTTATATGCTGTCTGTATGAAAGCAGCCTTTTGACTGACGCATCATCCCTTTGGGGCCCCAGCGAAACTCACTCTTGGCCCATACAGGTTTTTTTCAAATCAAATTTTTATTAGACTATCGAGCAAAGTTATGAATACCAAGCAGATTGTTTTTCAAACTTTGCTGTTGGAGTAATGGAAAGTTTGAGCTTGGAGCCATTTGACAAAAGAGGTATCACTGTAGTTTTCAATAACTCAAAGGTAAAGTGAGGAATCAAAAAGGTAAGTGACATTTGAGATGAGCTTTGGCACTCTCTAGATAATCAAAGAGATCCTATCAGATAAGATTCTGTAAACAGGCAATTTGCACTTTTTTCAGACCTCAGACATGTCACAAATATCTAAATGGCACAGTGGGGCACATGAAGGAGGTTCTGGGAGCTCAGGTTCTACCCGCCACCCCCAAATGCCCAGAGAGCAGAGATCCCTATCTCAGTACAACACATTATGATAGGGGGTCTCCACTAGACAGCTAAAACTGGACCTCCTGAATCAATCCTGACGTTTGGCATCTAAAAGCCTGAGGTAGTCCAAGCATCACCAGTTCATAGGACTTGAAGATACCACTTAGCCACTCCAGTTTTCTTATCTGTAAAATAGGGTGGCATCAGAGATAGCAGAGACCACATGTGAAGTTACTTCCTACACTATAAAGGGTCCATTGCATATAGTGTGTCCAGAAAAGCTTTGAGCTTCATTTCTTCAGCCTTCTACCACAAAAATCCTCAGGATATTAGCAGGTGTAGTAGGTGTCCACCTTTCCCCACCAGACTGTAAGCAATCCGAAGGCAAAAAACCAGGCCTCGAATCCAGTGATCAAGTTTCATCTCACCAGGATTGAATGCCTACACTGTGCATGGACAGCACGTTATATGTTCATTTGGATTATCCTGTTTATTTCTCACCACGATTTGTTTATTTGACCCTCAGATTTTCTCCATCTGCAAAATTCCTACTTCAGAAGGGTCCGAGAATTTAAAAAAGTGACAATGCATGTAAAGATATTAGCACTACACCTGGGACACAACAAAGGTACAGTTTGCATCAGTTACCATCTCCATTTTGTAGAAAATGTAACTAAGGGTCTGCCAGGCTAAGACCACTGCCATCAGCAAGTATTAAAGTCAGCCTTAACTTCCAGGCCATTGTCAGAGGCAACCTGCTATTGTGCCCAACACGGTGCCTTGCACAACACAGGCTGAGTTCCATGAATGTTTGTCACATCCAGAATAGGGCCTGAAATCAATGGCAGGTGCATAACGCTGCTCAGGTTATATGGCTGCTATGAGGGCCGAGTGTGAGTGTATGTACACAAAGGTCTAAGTGTAGTTACTGGCAAAGAGTAAAAGGCTTCCTAAGTGGCAGCCATCCTTGAGTCTATTTTACAAACGAGAAAACAAAGGTACAGGGAGATGAAGAAACAGGCCCAGTATCAGTCAGCTGTGGCTGAGCCAGAACTCGATCTTAGCAGTTTGACTCCAGGGCCCTCCGGCTTTTACTCCAAAAGCCGAACGGTGGGCCTGGCGCCTAACAGTCTAGGGCCAGCATGGGCGCCAAATGCAGCAAAGACAATCGTAATCTCAAGTGTCAGGAGGAGGCTGAGGGGCAAACAGTTTGAAAGTCTGGGCATCCGAACCCTGGTCCCTAGTACCCCAGACAAGCCTTTCACGGGTGTGTTTCTTACTCTTAAAAAAGGGAGATAACACTGTCTCCGATATCAGAAGGGCGAGCCTGAAATGCAAAGCTCAACTGAGAAACCACAAAGGTTTGGGGAGTGGGAGGGCTCAGGAGAGAAGGAGGGGATGTTTACCTTTGCGAAGCTCGCGGTGCCACACAGAGACGATGGGTCCTGCGTGCTTGCGGTGGTGGATGAGCCACAGAGATAGAGTCTGCACGCTCTGCTGAGAGTTGCTCAGCTCCGAGAGCTTCTTCTCTAGCGCCGATTCGGAGAAGGAGGACATAGTGGCGACGGAGAGGCCCGGCAAGGAGCGGCCTGGGCCGCCCAGTGTAAAGAGAAGAGCTACCGCACAAGTCCCGGACCTCACCTGACAGATTACGGGACTCTTTACCAACTGACAGATCGCCAGAAGTGCAGGGCGGGGGAGGGGATGGGTCTCTGCAGTAACAGCCACCCGCGTCTCCGCCACAAGATGGCCACCCGACCTCTCACCCCGCCGCCGGAGTGAGGTCAAAGAGCAAGGGCGCGAGTAGCCGGCACCAAGAGGAAACGGAGCTGTAGGAAAACGTTGCTTTGAAAGCGATGGCCTATCTGATCCTCGCTGGAAGCACTTCGAAAGAGCGAGACAGAAAGAAATAGCTCAGTTTCTCAGGCCCGGAAGGCGCTTTGACCACTCCAGCCGGCACGCCGGCGCAGTGGACCTCACCGAATCCCTTTCTCTCGCTCCCGCGGAACCTTTCTGGCGCGGTATGGCGCGCTACTTAGAGCGTCACTTCCGGCAAGGTGCAGGAGGCGGGAGAGTGAGGGGAAAGCTGGAAGACGAGGTAAGAGAAAAGTGGCGCGAATGAGAAACACTCCAGCAGCTGGGTGCCGTTAGAGAGGGATCCTGAGGGGACACTGAGCCTGAGAGATCATGACCTTGGTATGAGACGGAACCTTCCTCCTTCACAGGGCAGGCCCCACCCCACACTTTTCCTCTATACTTGCGTGTCCTGCTCTTGGACTGCCCCCCCTTCTTCTTCCGAGGCATACCACACCTCCACCCCTTGGCTCTCGTTCTCTCTACAGACATGATTCCCCGTGCTCAGCCTCCAGAAGCACCCTTTAATATCCTATTATGATGTTTAATTTGTTACCGTGCAGTCTCATGAGACACATGTTTGTGCTTTTGGCGCTTGGTTGCTTCATTCAGGGAATTAGCTTTTGCTCTCCTTGTGTGACCATGAAGTACCGTGTGAGACTAAACCCTTATCTTTTTCTCTGAGAGTTTTAAATGACTGATGTTAAATCAACACAAATTTTCTAACTGCTATGAATATAGTGGTAGGTAGCTTTTCATAGACATTACCGAATTCTAAAATTCCCTGATCACTGTCGAACATCCTAGTTGTAGGCCTGCCCCTGCTTTGGAAACTTTTTTTTTTTTTTTTGGTATCGGGAATTGAACTGAAGACCTCTCAAGTTTGCCAGGCAGGCGCTGTGCTGCTGAGCTATATCCCGGGCCCTTGAATTGTCATTCTTTGTTTAGACCATTTTCCCCTTTTATCCAGACTAGAATCATCATAACCATAGCTAACATAGAATGCTATGTGCTAGACACTGTCCACATGATACTTCATTTAATCCTCATAACTAAGGTTATGAAATAGATGTATTGTTTCCTTTTAACGAATGAGGAAACTGATGCTCATAGGTTAAGTGACCTACCCAAGATCACATAACCGAGATTTAAGGAAGATGTCGCATGCAAGCCATCATTTTTGCTCTAGCATTTGATTCACATTTGGTTTAAAGGCTAATAGGCTAAAATCCCAGTCAATTTCTAGTCATAATTGTAAGCTAGGGCTTTTGAATACACACCTACACCATTTTTCAGTAATAACATTGTCATATACTTAGTACTTTTATGCCAAGTTATGCATGTTCATCACATTCCATACTTTTTTTTTCTTTTTTTGGTACCAGGGATCGAATTCAGGACCCAGTGCTTGCCAGGCAGGTGAGCCGCTGAGCTAATCTCTGGCTCTCCATACATTTTTTTTTTAAAAGACAAGGTCTTGCTATGTACTTCATGCTGGCATTGAACTCACCATGTAGCTCAGGCAGGCCTCAAACTGCACAGTCCTGTCTCCAGCTCCTAAGTGCTGGGATTACAAGCCTGTCCCCAGCTACATTCTTTTATGTAATTCTTACCACAGTCCTATGGAATGAGTCTTACCACTATTTGAAGATTGATCCATCAATAATTTATCCGTAACTACTTTTTTGTGTGTATTTTTTGTTTTACTAGTAAATTTTAGATATACATAATGATAATATTCATCATAGAGAATTTGTACATGTACATGATGTACTTTGCTTGTTTCCCATTCCTCTTCCCTCCTTTCAACTCCTGTTCCCCTCCTTATTTACAAAAGCTTTGTTTCCTTTTTTTTCTTTCTATTCTTTCTTTTCTTAAACATTCTCACCCCACCTTGTTCTCATTTTAACATTTTCTTCCCATTTACCAATATCTATTATACATTTTGGTTCTTAATTACACTTTTGCTTTCTCACACTAGAGAAACAAAGCAATTTTTAAATATGTATGTCCAATTTATTTTACTTAACAGTATGGGCTCAAGGTGCATTCATTTAGCTAGAAATACTTAAAGCTTACCTTCTTTATGGCAAAGTAGTTCTCCATCATATTGGAAAAAAATACCCCACATCTTCTTTATCCATTCATCAGTTGATGGCCATTTGGGCAGTTTCCAAGACTTAGCTTTTATAGACTGATGCTATAAACATGGGTGTGCATATATTACAGTGGTATGCTGCTTTTAATTCTTTTGGGAAGATACCAAAAAGGGAAATAGTTGAGTTGGATGGAACTTCTAGTTTTAGTTTCTGAAGAATTTCCACACTGGTTTCCGTAGTAGTAGAACCATTACACTCTGATCAAACAGTTGAGAAAGATTCCTTTTCACAGCCCAGCCAGTATTTGTTATTGGTTTATTTCTTGATAACAGTCATTCTTTCTGGAGTGAGATGGAATCTCGGCATTGTTTTAATTTGCATCTCTCAAATGACCAGTGATGTTGAACATTTTTTCATATATTTTTTCCCATTTTTACGTACTTCATCTGAGAAGTATCTATTTCAGATACTTTTTTTGCATTTGGGTCTTTAAATTGGGAGGGTCCTGATCTTTTTTTTTTTTTTAGTTCTTTATGTATTCTAGATATTCGTCCTTTGTCTGAGGAACAGCTGGCAAAAAATTTTTTCCCCACACTTTGGGTTGTCTCTTCACTTTGTTGGTGGTTTCTTTTGCTGTGCAAAAACTTTTCAATACGATGAGATGTCAGTTGATTCTTTGTGATATTTCCTGTGTGATTGGGGTTTTATTTGTAAAGTCTTTGCCTACACCACTGTCTTCAAGAGTCCTACCTATTTTATATTCCAGCAGATTTAGTGTTTTATTTTAACATTTAGATCTTTTATCCATTTCAATTTTAGTTTAGTGCATGGTGAAAGATAGGGGTCTAGTTTTAATTTTTGGCATGTGGAAAGCCATTTTCTCCAGCATCATTTATTAAAGAGGCTATCTTTCTTCCAGTGAAGGTGTTTGTCTTCTTTGTCAAAGCTAAGGTGGCAGAATACATTTGTAATTGTATTTGCATGCTTCCACTGACCTTCAAATCTAGTTGTTTGCCAGTACCATGCCTTTTTTGTAGGGGGGTACTGGGGGCCAAACTCACAACCTTGTGCTGGCCAAGCAGGTGCTTATGCTGCTGAGCTAAATCCCCAACCTAGCATGCTGTTTTTATCACAGTAGCTTGGTAGTATAATTTCAAGTCAGAGATTGTGATGCCGCCTGCTTTGTCTTTGTTGCCCAGAATTGCTTTTGCTATTCTAGGTCTCTTATGATTTCAAATGAATTTTAGGATTATTTTCTCTAATTCTGTGAGATATGCTATTGGTATTTTGATTGATACTACATTAAATCTATATAACAGTTTTGAAAGTATTAGGCATTTTCACTATATTGGATCTTCCTGCTCAAGAACCAGGGATATATTTCCATTTTATGATATCTACATCAATCTCCTTTTTCAGAGTACTATAGTTTTCAATGTAAAGGTCTTTTATTTCCTTCATTAGATTGATTCCTAGGTATTTCATTGTTTTTGGATGCTATTATGCAATGTGTTGTTCCCATAATTTCTCTCTCAGTGAATTTGTTATTTGTGTATAGGAATGCCATTGATTTTTGAGTATTGACTTTGTATCCAGGTATGCTATTGAATTTGATTTTTAAGTCTAGAAGTCCTTGGTGGAGTTTTTAGGGTCCTCTATGTAGACTATCATGTCATCTGTGAGTAACAATAATTTAACTTCCATCTTTCCTATTCTTACCCCTTTTCTTTCTTTCTCTTGTCTAATTGCTCTGGCTAATGTTTTCAGAATTATATTGAAGAGTGGTAACAGTGAACATCCTTGACTTTTTCCTGATTATAGATTGAAAGCTTTTAGTTTTCGTCCAATTAATCTGGTGTTCGCTGTTGGTTTGTCATAGATGGCTTCTATCAAATTGGGATAAAGACTATATATTCAAATTTTCTGTTGGATTTTATCATAAGTAGATGTTGGTCTTTGTCAAACACTTTTTCTGCATCTATTGAGATGATGATATGGTTTTCATCCTTGGCTCTATTAATATAATATATTACACTTATTGCTTTGCATATGTTGAACCACACATGGATCCCTGGGATGAATCTTACTTAGTCATGTATAATCTTCTTGATGATTTGCTACATTCTGTTTGCTACATTCTGTTCTATTATTGAGGATTTTTGCATCTATGTTCATTAGGGAGGTTGGCCTGTAGTTCTCTTTTTTGGTTAGATATTTCTCTGATTTTGGTATCAAGGTAATGCTTGCTTCCAGGAATGAATCTGGGAAACTGCTTCCCTTTCAACTTCATTAAAGAGTTTGAGAAGTAATGACATTAGGTCTTCTCTAAATTTCTTGCAGAATTCAGCTGTGAATTCGTCAGGACCTGGGGTTTTCTTTGTTGGTGGGTTTTTACTTGCATCCTCATTTTCACTGACTGATACTGATTTATTTCAAATTTTTATATCTTCTTGATTCAGGTTTGGTAATTCATATGTATCCAGGAATTTGTCCATTTCTTCAGTGTTTTTCGTTTTATTAGAATACAACTTCTCAAAAGAGGTATTGATGATCTGGATTTCTTCAGGATCTGTTGCAATTTCACCCTTTTGATGTCTAACTGCATGGATTTGAGTCTTTTCTTTCCTTTTTTTGATAAGGTTGGCTAAGGGTTTGCCAATTTCATTTAATCTTTCAAAGAACCAACTCTTCCATTCATTGATTCTTTGTATTGTTTTGTTAGTCTCCATTGCATTAATTTCTGCTCTGATCTTTATAATTTCCTCCCTGGTTAGGCTTGACTTGGTCTTCTTTTTCTTTCTTTTTTTTTTTTTT
>PVJX010019376.1:0-34963 GCA_004027295.1 Dolichotis patagonum | reverse complement strand
ACTTTATTCTTAAGTTATAGATCCTCTTGTCATCTTCCAGTCTTTGTAACTTTACTGCCTGCTCCCTTGTTATTTTTAAGAGATCTTCCCTTTCATGACCCCACATTGCAAGCCTGTGTTCAATTTTTGATAGTCTGTCTTTGGTTTCTTTCAAGCAGTTTTGCCAGCTTTCTATGGAGTCTTTAGTTTCCTGATAATCTCTTTGAATTTGCTTCATGAATTCTAGTTTTTTTCTGAATTCTTCATTAAATTTTTCTCTCCATTTTTATTCCTCCATTCTTCTGTCTGTGTCTTCTTGAGAGGTGCCCAGCCCTTCTTTTATTAATCTACTTATCTCTTGTTTAATTTGAATTAATATTTCAGTTTTGGTCCCGCTTACAAGGTCCTGAAGATATCTCTTTATGTCCGCTAATGCTGTGTTTGATGTTGCATTTTTGTTGCCCTCGGTCTCTTTTGTATTTACCTCTCCTGGATCAATGTTCTCAGGGTGGGGGGCTTGGAGTTGTTTCTTATTTCTCCTTTTCATCATGTTTTTGGTTCCTTCCACACAAGTGTACAGTGTTATGCCCAGACTATTTTCTTGTTGGTTAAGGCTCCTCTAGAGGGTGCAGGCTAGGAGCTTTAGCCCTCTTCAATAGGTTATCAGAGATTAGAGTTCACCCACGGGCAGTGTGCGCTAGCTCCTCCCTTCCAGGCCAGTTAACCTTTGCAGGCCTTCACTGTGTCAGTGTGCACTGATCTCAGGGAAGTAATATTGTAGCGACTCACTGGGTCCCCACCAGCGGTGCGGCCTAGTCCAAGCAGATTCCACCAATCTGCTCGGCGAGGGGGGCAACCAGCTGAAGCCACTTCCTTATGGAGTTAGGGCTGTCCTGCCCAAATGCATCATGTCATCCAGTCAGTTTCCCCTTTCCCGTGGGAGGGTCTTATTCCCATCACTCACCGAGTGTTGATGCCATCCCAAGAACTGCAGGGCTCCCTGAACTCTGACTTCAGTGCGGCTGCGGTGGGAATTAACAGTGCCTCTGGGTGGGTTGAGTGCAGGGCCGGTCCGGGCGAGCTGCAAGCAGGGCTGTTCAGCTCTGCGCTCCAGCAGCTCAAGCCAGTCACTACGGTGCGGATCGCTTGTTCAGGTCGGGCAGGAATTCAGGCAGCTCGAGGAGGGCGCCGTGCTTGCTGATCTTAGCTTCTCTAATGGTAGTCCCAGGACCTCATATTTGAGTGGTTTTTTGCACTTTAGTTTTTTCCTGGGTTGTGAGATTCCATCTCTATCTGTTTGGGTCTCTCCAGGGTGTTTTATTCTGGCATTTGAGCTGTCTCTCTCAGAAAGGGTCTCTCTGCTGCTACCTACCAGTCCACCATCTTGTCTTCAATCTAGTTTTCTTCTTTAAAGGACTAGAAAAAAGAACAAACCAAACTGAGAATAAAGGAGAAGTAAAGAAATAATGAAGAGGGCCAGAGGTTTAGCTCAGTGGCACAAGTGCCTGCTGGCAGGTGCAAGGTCATGAGTTCGATCCTCGGTACCAAATTAATGGTAATAATAATAATAATAATAATAATGAAGAGGACTTGGTGCATACTTATTATTTCAGAACTCAGGCAGGCTGAGGAAGAAAGATCATAAATTCTAGCCCAGCATAGGCAACCTAATGACTTAGTAAGACCCTGTTTCAAAATAAAAAAGAAAAATAATAAAGGTGGAATTATTATACTTCTGCCACTACTAACGGTAGTCCCAAGCACACTATTTTTATGAGTGGTCCTCAAGTACATGCCCAGTGGACATATTTCAATATATGATTAGACAGAATATATTGCATAACATATTTGTTTATATAATATTTACTTATGATAGTCTTACTTATGATATTACTTATATTATGAATATAATATTTAGATATTCATATGTAATATAATACTTAGTATAATAAAATATTGAAAATCATATAGGACTCTATGATAATTTCAAAATTATAAAAATAGCAGTTAGTTTTGTTATCAGAAAGCAAAAAATGTCCTTGAGATTATATGGGCCAGTGATAGGGGGAAAACGGTTCAAATTAAAGTGACCAGTAGCCATACTGTGAGTGTATAAATGCAAAGGAGATAAAAATGTTGAGATTTTTGTGGGAGCAAAAACGAATTGCACCATTCTTCCTCTTTAACCGAAACACCAAAAGCAAAATACAAAGTCCAGTCCTTCGGAGCTCAGGAAATCAATTTTCTTAGTCATAATGCATTGAATTTGACAGCAGAGCATTGGTTGTGTAGCTCAGTACATTGGCTGAGCCTCTCTCTCAAACTATGCATCCTGCCTCTCAGTTCAGGAGAGAGCTGGGCCCTGTATGTGCTTACAGTGAGGCCTTGGAGACAGTGGAGTCAGAAGAAGAGAAGCAACATTCACATCCATTCTTACAGTGAGGCCTTGGAGACAGTGGAGTCAGAAGAGGATAAGCAACATTCACATCCATTCTTCTCCACGTTCTCCACACTCATTAGTGAGTCAGAATCCATCTTTACACAGGACTCGAGGTGCTTCATTTGCGCAGTAGTGTGGGTTTTGATTTTTGTGGTATTGAGAAGGACTTTAAGACACTGGTGTTACACTTCTCAGTGTATGACTTCTTCATGCCTGGCAGTGTTGGCATTTGTGTGCTGTAAGTTTATTTTGGGAAGATGTCCGGTGCATTCTGTAGTGATTGGTTGCACCCATGGACTGTTTGTACGAGAGACTGTAGGCTTTCCCCACAGTGTGGCAGCTAAAAATATCTTCAGAGGTTGCTATAGGACTCTTGTGAAGCATTCTAGGTCCACATATAAACTCCTGCTCCAGATGTTTCTATGAATTATACTGAGCTAATGATGAGGGATAGAGTACATTTACTGTAATACTCATAAAGTAAACCAAGATACAAGGATGTATAACTTTATATCTGAAAATGATAAAAATTAGGAATAAAACAAAAAATTTAGATGTTCATATTGATGTTTTAGAAAGAGTTTTGATGTTAATTTAGCGATTATAAATGTTTTGTATGTTGTTTAAAATATTTGAACTCTTTAAAGTTTCAAATGAATCTTTCAAGAATTTGCTATCACTATTTCAATATTTAAAGGAGTTGTAAGCTTCCATCACTGCCAACTATTGAGTTTTGAAAGTTTTACTTTATTAGGTTATGGAGTCACTAGATTATTAACAAAAGTGTGCCAGAGATTTTATTCCCTTTCCTATGATAAGAGCTTTCAAACTATATGGGAACTATCAACATCTCTGCTTGTGTATGAAACTTTCAAGAGTACTTTTTACCTCTTCTGTTAGGAAACTCACTTAACTGTTTAACCTAATATTTCTCACATATATGTTTCCCAGAAGTCCTTTTGCTTTTGCCTAAGAAACCTTCACATCACCACAACACCCTCTGCAGGGCAGGAGCCTTTAGTCCCTGCTGTGAATCTGATGGCCTGGCCTGACGCTGTCCCTCACGCTGCAGCATTATCCCCACCATCGCCACTAGGCAAAGAACATCGCTCTAAACAAACACGTGCCTTTAGATTCTTAAATTGATTAATTTTCCATATATTAACAGATCAATCAAAAATAAACAATAGGTTTAATGGGCTCTATTACAATCAGAAAACTTCAGAGTTGATTTTATAACTGTAAATGATATAAAATCCATATTAAGAAAGCAAAGCAATATACACACTAGCATAAAAACTAGTAATATACAAAAAAATGAAAAGACAGTCTTTTTTTCATCACAGTGCTTTGGTGTATTTTCCTAGAGCAAACAACTGGATTAATATTGCATCTTCTTCAGGAAATATTCAGTTATCACGGAAGACTGCACATATATTCTTTCCTTTGTACACAAATAAGAGTCTAGGATCATATTGGCCTGCTTCTCCCTGGCTAGGAGAAAAGTCTCTGACGCGCACAACGTAAAGGAGAAGAGGTTTAACGTGGCTCACAGTTGCAGAGGCTTCAGTCCATGGTTAGCTGGCTCCAAGACAGGACACCATGGTGGAAAGGTGTGGTGGAAGGAAGGCACTCACTCCGCAGTGGTGAGGAAGAAGAACACAGGGTAATCGTTCCAGAGAGTTAAGGTTCAGGGATCACGTGGCCCCAGAGGTCCCACTTCCATCGCCCACCCAGACTCCTTCAAAAGTGTGCCTTGTTGAGCCCTAGTTGGCTTTTCATGAACTCTATCTTTGTGCTCTCTGTGAGTTTTTCTATTGGGTGTTTGAAAATCATTGGGTCAATTTTAAGCAGGCTTTCATATTTCAACACTGAGGTTGACTTTACGTGCAAGATGATAATGGGGCTTGGAATGGATTTAGAATCTCAGAGAAAAGGCTCAGAGCAGCGGTTTAGATTACTTCTCAAAGTTGCTACTCAAACTTGTACAAAAACTTAGGTGAGAGCAAGTGACTTTCCCCTGCATCATTTATAGAAGTAAGAGGAAGTCTTGAGTCATATGCAGGGAAAACATTGCTAAATTTGAAATGGGTTGTCAAGGATATTTGCTATAAATAAAGTGAACATTTTCTGTTGCTTGCAATGTGGCATTGTGACAGGTGTCTATTTTGTCAGCACCAGTCCTCATTGCTCGGGATCAAGCAGTGCTGTTGCTGCTAATTGCAGTAATGCAAGACTTCTAAGCTTCCCCATCAGAAGGCAATACAATTCTCCCCAGCATGGCGAACATTAAAGAAGCTCATGGTTTATTATGAATTTTCAGGAAGTCTACTAAACACTTGGAATATCAATTATAGGATCCTAAAGAAATAAATGGATAACATAAGATGATCATTACAAGTCAGTCTTTGTGTACAAACCACCAAGTTCTTAAGATGGCATAAAGAATTTCAAGAATCTAAAGCATGATGCTACAGAGACAGTTTTAAATATCTCGTGACTAAAATATTGAAAAAATTGGCATTTTAAAGAAAATTATATTGCTGCAATCCCTTTTGTGTCAGAGATAATTTTTTGATAATTTTCTGTATCACTACTAGTTTATCTAATTTATTACCTTAAACAAAGGGATTATTTAGTGAGAGTAATTATCAATTATTTAGAAAAACGTTCATTTGAAAACCTGTGATGATTGCTCTACTTCTAAGATATGTCTTTCTTGATTTGATTTGAAGCTGATTCTTCAGTATAAGCCACAAGAATTGTTTGTAAATGTTCACAAAAGTTCATAAAGGATTGTTTATAAAAGTTAAAACCTTATGAAATATAAAGGGAATTAATAAGAAACTCTTTAAATATTTTATTAATCCCTTTTACAAAATACAGCATTCCATTGGGCATGTTTTGATGATATCTATCCCTTCTCTTAGCCTCCCTTAAGCTCTCCTCCCTGTGTCCTTTCCTTTCTCTGTTAATAGCCTCCCTGCTAAGGAAAGAATTTTAAGTGCTACCAAAAAAAAAGTCCTAACAATCGCTGCTTGCATTCATGGAACCACCATTTTATCTAAAAACATTTTTATCACTTAAGAAATAGTTATGGTATCAGTCACCTCTTTATGACCCAGGTTATGACAATAATGAAATGGAGAAACATCTCTATTTAAAGAATTTCTATTCAGTATGGAGTAACCATAGAAAACAGACATAAACAAAAATAGTTAGTGGGGTGATTGTGCAAAAGAAAAACAATTTTTCCCAGTGTTTTCTTCTAGATTTCTTATGATGAGAAATGATCACAAAGAAGTTCCAATTTTTGAAACATTGAAAAGATTAAGTTATATTAAACACTGTACATTATATTTGGCAAAATCCAAGTCAGACGCCTTTGCCAAAGTTAGTCTGTCTTTCCACTGCCATATAGTTTTACGTGATCCTTTTGTTGTCCTCATTTGATGCTGAAATGTAAAAATTGCATTCCACAAAACATAAATTTCCTAGTTTGAACTTTGTTTGCAGCTAATGTTGTTTTTTCTCTTTACAACCATATTGAAAGTTCCCTAAAATAGAAGAAAAGAGTAAGACTTAACCTATCTAAAGAGTGACTGAAAAAAATTGTGTTGGAATAAAAAACAGGTATTTCTAAAAGAAGCCAAATTGAGTTTTAGAGACTAGATAGAGACATTTAGATTTATGATATAAAGATATCAAAAGTGACGGTGGTGTTGCTGCTCTACTGTGAAAATAATCTTTTGAAAACTATTTTTTTCCATAATATGGAAGTAAGAATCTTGTGACTGTAAGATCTTTGAATGTGAAGACACAAAAACATAGAAGTGTGTGGGTGTCGGCAGGATGAGAAGTCAGGCAGAAGCAGCTGGTAGAAAAACGCAGAACAGCGATTGCATGCCTACCTGATTCCTCCCTTGCCATTCCGCACTGGGAGTCAGGTTTCCCCAGGGAGGCGCCATCTGTTCTGAGATATCACTACCCTTCACCCTTCCGAGTGGCATGGCAGTCATGCAATTCAAATGGGCATGAATTCACCCATGACTCGGAAGTGGATTATTGTTTCTAATAATTCTTGTTGTTTACCAAGACCATGCGTCAGCATAGAATTTGGGACTTCGTCAGCAACGCAACAGCATGGACATGTATTTCCGTCTAAACCGTGTGGGGCTCAGACTTGCTCCAAGCAGTTCCCTCCTGAAAGATGCTGCCTCCAGAGGATGCAGCTGGGCATGCCCAAGGGGCGTGCCTGAGGGACTGGTGTCCCCGGGCACCTGGGGAAGGGGGAGTCAGAGCTGGCAGGTCACCCTTCCTTTGGAATGTTAGGCACACAATCTACAAAAGCCCTATAATGTTTAGTACCATTCATTTTCTGTTTTCTATTTCTTTCTATTGGGAGTATCTTAGCGGACAACTTTTTAAAGGAGGAAGGAGAGAGGAAAAGTTTGTGGTGGACTGGAAGTTAAACTACTCTGTGCATTTGCCTATTTAGAAATGCTTCTGTCAATATAATTCTTCTGAAAAGGGACAGGTGAGCATGATTCCAGTCATGTCATACTTCTGAGCCAACAGCTCGACGTGTCTCTTACCTCCAGCCTGTCTTGTTCTCAGTGCTTATGTCCCCAGGCCTGCAATTCCTGACCTTGTCTCCCTTGTATGTCCATATTGCAATGACGATGCCCCTTAATCTTTCTCATTTAATTCTCTGTCAGATCACATTATCTTTCCTATTAAGCTTGATCACTTTCCAGGTACAAAACTTTATGGAAAAGTATGCAGTTATTAAACCCTGTCCATAATCATTAACCAGCTCAGGAATGCTGTGGGTAGAATCAAAATGAATAGATCTAATAAAGAATGAATTGATATAATAAAGTTGTTCTACATTCATATCATCATCTGTTTCGTGAGTGTCTGAAATTTGATCTAAAGAGAAAGCCATGTAATTATATAATTCATACACTGTTAAACACAAAGAATGTTGGGCATTTGAACCAAATGCAGAGGACCATTTTCAAAATTCTCTAGACTTGGGATGTTGTACCAAGAAGAGAGAAGGGAAAAAGAAAGAAGAAGAGAAAAGAAGAAAATATTGGACAGCCCTGAGTCACCAAATTCAAAATTGGAAACCACTGCCATAGGTTCTTGGGTATTAGGGAGAAGTTTTTTCTTAACTAACTCAGCCTGCAGACACATAAATAATAGCATTGTTGTGTATTTCACCAAGAAGTAAACAGAAAAGGCCTCTGAATAATGCAGACAAAAAAATTTCTACAGTAGCTATTAATCAGCAATTATATTCTCATTTGTCAGCAGAGATATATAGAAATGGTTATATTTTCGTTTGTATGTTTACAATTACTGTTGCAAATATTATGACAATAATAAGGGTTTCTGATGATAAAGTTCTTGCATAACAAGGATCAAGAAAAATACTTGCCATAGTTTCGCCATGTGTTAGTAGCTGCGGCTGCATTTCTGTAACTAGTTATTCATTGTGCTCATTTCACTTCTAAGCAATTTCTGGTTAGAGGATAAACTATAAGTTCATGCTACGTAAGGAGTAAATGAACACGTGTAATATAAAGAAGGCTAATGACAGTGAGAAGCAATGTATTTGTAAACAAATAAACATCCCTTTGTTATCAAAACATTCAAACAGATCATTAAATTAGAGAGCTTATTGGCAAATGAAAGTCTTCATTGCTTTAATTTTTCCTCCAGAAAAGTTTTTAAATGTTAGTGATGAGTTATTGATCGTGCCAACAGCATACACAGAGAGATGACTGAAATCAGAACTGGAGAAAGAAAGACGAGATTGAAGCAGGGGAGGAGGCTGGGAGGGAGCTGAGGATATTGGGGGCCAAAGCCCTAACTGTCACTGTCTCACTGAGCGGCTTTGCAATCGTGATGAATAACAATGACCAGCCTGGAGATAACCTGAGAGGAAGAACACTCCCTCCAGACAAAAGTGTTTACTCATCCCGTGCTACCTGTATCCACAGTGATGTGCCTAGCCGCTTTCGCCTCCTTTATTAAATCGTATCCTGGAGTATTAAACGTAACACATCAAACATGAAATATGTTTTTTATTCTCATGACTCAGACGCATGCTTAGCCAAATGCATGTCTCCAAGAGGGAATTACGATGCAATTTGTGCAATGCCCCCTCCCCAAGATGAATGTAGTCATTATGTACTGCAAACAAGTGCTAATAAAAATAAAATTTAAAAACAACTGCAGCCACATGAGAAGGCAGGGAGGGTGTTGGCAGAGCGGCTCCCGAGGAAGCTGTGCGGCAGCTTGGCGTCTTTCTGTGTAACCAAGAACAACATCCACTTACACGAATTGAAATTTTATGAGTAACACATTGTACTCTAGGCCACGGTTTCATGTGATTTACAGCTCTGAGTCTTCTGCCGAGGTTTTACAGACTGTTTTACTTGTTAAACATATTTCTCCCATTCGTCTGCATTAGGAGAGGGTCCTCATAATAGAGCCGCGAGGACGCACTCCTCTGCTCTCTGTTCTCTGCTGCCCCGTGTAAATAGAAGCAGGTAGAAGGCTGGGCAGCCGGCGCTGCGGCAGCGCCTTAGATGCTGGACTAGGGCGTTGCTAGAGAAGGGCGTTGCTAGGAAGCCGTTGCTGCGCTCTCCATAGCCAATGAGGGCGTGGCTTGCAGGGACGCAGGGGATTTGGAGCTCTCTACAGGATGTGCTGAAGGTCGCTTGCCTAACCACATCTCCTTCGATTTGATTAAAATGCAGATACTTCTATCCTCTTGTCACATCCTTCAGTGTTGCCAAGAAAGTGTCACATAGAATAATAGGAAGACAATTTCAGTGCATCCCAGAGTGTCCTTATTTCTTTGAATTGTGTTTTACTTGGCATTCGTGGTTTTCCCAGAACCTACGGTTTTTTGTTTTTTCCCTCTCACCCATGAAAGGTGTCTGTCTGTGAAATGATTGTAGCTAAGCTAGACGCCACAGCCACGTGCGGGCGGTGAGTCAGCGAATCTCAGCCGGGGGCTTGGCACTACTTCCTGCAGCCTCCCTCGCCAGCTCCTCTCCAAGAAAGAAGACACCACAGGCACAGGGATCCTGACAGACGACAACACTACGCACCGGAAGACACCACGATACAGCTCTTATTTGTTTACTGCTGTCTAAGCTACTGTTCTGTTCAACAGAACTTTCTGAGACTGGGTAATCAAAGTAATCAGTGGAGTGTTAGAAAGTGTGATTATGGGCATGGGAGACGCCGCAAGAGAAGAACTAAAATTCAAGTTGGTTTAATTTTAAGGAATTTAAAGTTAAGTGAGCTCCTGAAGCTATTGCACGAGAAAGAAGACATCTGAAACATGCAGTAGTTTTAATTATTGCTGTGCACAGAGACAGTGTGTGAACACTTGTAGGTAACCGACGCTTAGCCTAATATTACAGTACCATCCAGCAAAGACAGGGATTAAGGAGAACTAGACATGTAGGGTTCTCTGGGGCAGGCTGTTGAAGAAATATCTTGGTGTAAGAAAGTCATTTGTCACTGACTATAATTTACAACTCTTTTGTTAGTAAAACAACTCCTCTACGTGACTTACACTACGAGAATGCAAATACACACGTGCATGAAACCGTACATAGCATCTAGGCAGGGTCAGTGACTTTCATGAGTCCCTAAACTCAGGGACAAGAGCTGGATGCTTTTTCCAGCGCATGGCCGTGGCTGAGTCTCTCTTCTTCAGCCCTCCGGAGATTTCCTGTCAGCTGTTGAAGAGCATCAGCTCTTCAGCAGAATCTCACAAATGCACCTCCAACTCTGCGTCCCTCTCCTCTTTTGTCACTGCCTGTCACCCCAGGCAACTCACCCACCTTTCTGCATTTACTGATGTTTACCAAATAACTCTGTATGAAGGGTTCACCCCTGAGCAAGACTGGGTCTCCTTTGTGGTGGTTCCTGTCTGGCAGGAAGTAGGAAGGGAAAATAATCCTATCTTTTCATGCATACTGTTAAGTCCAGATTCCACGACGTGAAAATAAAGGGGATGATCGGAAACCACACTGGCCAGGTTCTCCAGACCTGCAGAAAGCCTGGTCTTACCACTGGACAGCTTCTTTAGGTCAGCAGCATTTAGCCTGGGTTGGAAGCACAGCAAGACTCTGTGATGGTATTGCTTCTGCAAGTCCCCTTTGTCCCCTCTACTTCAGATATTGTCATCTGCAGAAAACAATCAGGAATAGCCATCACAGCCACCTCTCCTGCCATGCATCACTGTCAGTGGGCGACTGCTTGCATTTGCATTATTCTCTTCTGCAGACCGACGTCCGAGTTGCACCTGTGTCTGTGTCCCTAGCTCTAACTCCAGCTCTCTACTGAGAAACAGGCTTCGCGTGGACGCATGTCCTCCGTATCCTCTAGCTCTTGCTTGTTGTAAGGCTCTGAAAAAACTGAGGGGTGCAACAGTGAATAACACCAACTCCCTGACTGTAAAAAGCCCACATCAGAAGACAGAGGGAGACCCTGGAATAGACCTTCGTGACTGCTCGACCCCTGCCAGAATGCAACGGCGTGGCGGATAACGGGGGAGCTCTGGACTCCGGGGAGCTCTGGACTCCGGGGGAGCGCTAGAGATTAAAAACACGATGGAGTAGCCAAATGAATAATGCGCGTCTTCTGACAGAGTCGCGACTGTGCTGATTTTAAAGACTTACTAGAATGAAGATTGTTTATAAATGCAGCCCAGCTTCAGTAAGAAAATGTAATAAAAAGTAAAGCCAGAGTAAGACCAGCCTCCCCATAAACCAAATGCACTGTCAGCTTCACTGCCGGCTGAAGACGGCCCTTCACTGCAGATAACTACATTTACGAGTAGGTGATCACTGACCCGAGCTGGTTTCCTCTTCTACAAACCGCAGATCTCAGGTGGTGGTGGGCAGCGCTTTCTGAAAGGTTTTCTTGCAACTTCCTGATATTTTAGTGCTTTCCGCCTGCTCTGGAGGCCGAGGATTAAGTGAGGTCCAGCGGGCCTCTCTGGAACGGCTGCTTCCCAAACCATCATAGGCTGCTGAGCAAACGCTCGCTCAGGGCCTCGCGCCCGCCAGGTCTGTCTAAAGCAGGAAGCCTGTTGGTCGCTTGCACAGATTTAACTTAGAATTTCTGGTTCCAGCCTAAAGGACAGGGAAGGGGGTGTTCTGCAGTCGAAGAACCCCCCTGGCTGGTGGCCTGAGGCCAGGTGTGTGGTATGAAACTGGAGAACACGCGTGTGTGTGGGGGGGGGGAGGACGATACGGCAAGAAGAGGAAGCAGTCGTGCGGACGGACTCACATCAGCTGCCGACAGGCAGCCAGGCCACGGCCCGTGGCTCCTCAAGGGCGAGCGTCGGAAAGAGCAGAGGCAGAGGAGGGCAGAGCAGGGCAGAGGGCCGCGGGACAGTGGTGGTGCTTCTGGTCCCTGACGCCCACTCCTGCCTTCCTGGAAAGGCTTGATAAGCCAGGAGCCGGTCAGAGAGTTAACAACGCGCTTAACGATATGATTGATCATCTCCATCTGTCGCTAGTGTATTCTGCTCTGCAAATCCGTAACAGCAGCCCAGTCGGGCCGCTTGAGCAACTCCAGGAACCTGAACTTAATTCTGAGCGTGATGGAAACCGCTGAGCATATTCCAGCAGGAAAGCGATGTTCATTATGCAAGCGTGGACCGGGCATGGGATGAAATCCAGAGCGCATGTTTGCGTCCTGGCAAGGCTGAGCCTGCTCTGTGTGCAGCCTCTTCTGCTGGGAAGTCTGGCTGTACTGAGTCCTGCGGGAGAGAAAGGGGACCAGAGCCTCCTGCAGGCCGTTCTGAGGACACATTCAATGCCCAGCTCCACCCGACCTTCCTCTGTCATCCTTTTGCTCTTCTGTGTGGACCACTTCAGTTCTGTGGCATAGTGAGGCAGAGAGCAGGTTCTGCTATAATTATGCCTCTCCTTTCTCCTGCATGTTGACATTAAAATTACTCTGAAGATCGAATTTTCATTCTACAGCTTGAGTTTGGAAAGCTGTTTCCTCCTTGCGTGTCACTCCCGTGTCCTCCGCTGCTGTCCACTGTCCTGGAAGCCACTGTCCAAGGAGGGCTCTGCAGTGGCTTCCTCCCTAAGTGAGGACAGCACCTTTAGGACTGTCTGTGCCGCCACCTCGTGTCCAGGGCAGAAACTGCTCTCGGTGACTGCAGGGTGGCCTAATTCACAGCGAATCGGACGGGCCGTACAAAGTCAGTGCGCAGAGAGGAACCTCTGTTTTGATCCTTCATTTTTTTTCCCCACAAAAACTTGAATTTAAAAATTAAAAACAATAGCCCCTGGGTTGTTCAATGTTCGGGGCATTCTTTAGAAAGTCATATCTGGCTTCCACTCAAAATATGTTAGCTTCATGCAAAGGTTAAGGTATCAGCTACGCGACGAACTTAATAATAGCATCTCCCAGAGCGAAGTTTCCAAATACTGAGTCGGAATTACTGCATGCTGATTTCACACCCTGAAAGCCTGTTCCTGACTAAACCCACATTGCTCCATGGCTGGAAGAATTCCCTGTGTTGATGCCTTTTTAATGCACATCAGGATGTAATTGCTACTGTGGTCTTTGCTCTGCTAAGCATGTTTCTCCAGAAAACATATTCAGAAAGGACAGAAGAGGTGTTGATTTCCATAGGAATAGTTCTTCTTTGAAATGGTAGGAAAAAAATTCTGTTAAGTCTTATCAAATTTTGCATTATGTGAAATGTTAATTTCTCTTCTAGAGTTTGTTATTTTGGTCACATGTTCTCAAATGCTGATACAAAAATCCAGTTTATTTTGGCATCCTGCAAAAAACAATGGAAAGACTAGGCTAATACCCCTAATTTCATAAGATGTTTAATGAATATATTTGAGGCGGAGGAAAGACTTCAGAACAAGCAACGTGTTGACTATGGAAATGGAGAGTAATCATAGAATAGCTCTCACCATTTGTTGGCTTTTATGATTAAATAAAAAAAATTTAAGTAAATAAACCTACTAACACTCCAATAAACAAATAAATGTTGTGGTATTGTAGATTTTTTTCTAAATAATGCTTTAGTGTCTAAAGTTGAAAGAAGGCACAAAACTTCAGAAGTAATATTGGCTTTTAAAGGGAAATTTAGATCTTAGCATCAATAAAACTATGTAAATTAGTGTAAATCTATCACAGTCATTTCCATGAGTTTCCTGGACTCTGATTATTTCTTCTTGATTGAGAAAAACTAGTATGTATATTAACAAGTCCCTTAATTTCTAGTTACCCTATTTGTGAAATGGAATTTTCCTATACAAATAAATGTGGACTCCACCAAAAGAATTGAACAAAAGAGCTCATTTTTCTAAAGAACTGCTTGCTTGTGAGGTCTTTTGATCATTCAGACATCTGGACAGCTGTGTTTAATCTGTGCTTCACATAGCTCTTCTTGCATTCAAATCTTCTCTAAAAATTCCAAATGTGAGTTATGCATAGTCATTTCATTTTTTGAGAATTTACTATTTTAATGAATCAACTCATTTAGACACAGGCAAGAAAGAAACCTGAGCTTCATTTCCAAACGGTCTGCAGGCCTAGGTTTTGGGGGAGAAGTAGCATCGATGTGATTCCCAACCTATAAAGTTTACCCCCGTGGCTGGGAGTTGCTTGAAAGGAATATAGAAATGTTACCCTTATAAAAGGTTGGGGCAGAAAGAGCCTTTTGACTAATGCTTTTTACCTAATGCAACTTGCAAAGAATTGCACAGCATGAACCTAAGAAATCTTTGTGGAAAAGTTTCCAGGGCCTGCGGGCAGCCTAGGCACACAGAATCTCCTTATGAAACCACGGTGTAATTAGAATTAACACCGAGCTGAGCCCAGTGCTCCGCCTTCAGGGTGGCTTTCTCCTGGTGGCGGCGTCTGCCAGGGGCTCCCGAAGGCCTCCTTCCTGCACCGCGCCCATTGGAAGCAGGGCCGAGTGTCCCAGGAAGCCTGTGAGCTGGAGGTGACGCGACAGATAGGACAGGAGCTTCCACCCAGCAGCGCTCAAGTCACAGTCTAAGTACGAGCCTTTACCCACTGCAGAGGAGGAAAAGCCCGGTAAGAAGCCCAAGGCTTTCTACAAGAATGAAGGGAGGAAGCCACGGCCCCTCGCACGGCCTCGGTTTCGGAGCAGCCCGCTCACTCTGAAGGGGCCCAGAGCAGAAGGCTGCGGCGCTCAGCCCGCAGGACAAGCTCAGCCTCGCCCGCGCCCCCTTCTGCCGGCTCGGTCTGCGGAGCTTTGCTCTGAAACACTCCCGAGCAACTCCCCCCGGAGCGGCGCTCTTACGCAGCCCCTAAGGACTGAGGACGAGGCCTCCGCACCTCAGATGGTCCCTTAACCCCCTGTGCCTGCCTCTGTCCCCCTCATGTGGGTCCTAAACATGACGTCCTGGTTCCCCCAAACTGCACGTCCCCTGTGCCCCTTGTCACGCCGTGAGGGAGGCCTTCCTCCCTCCTCACGCTTCTGCGCCAGCACCCAGCGTTGCTGGGCGGGTGCCGGAGTCGTCAGCTTCGCCGAGTCGAGGCCCAGCTCAAAGGCCAGGTGTAGAAACAGGCTGCCGCTGCCGCTTCGCCAACGAAAAATTAAAGTGTATCTCTGTCAAAAGGGAGTCCGTTGTCTGTCAGTTCAACTCAGGCCAAGCTAAATTTGACGTAATTGGAATACTTGGGCAATACTGCACTTTCTCTTAATTATGCTTCTCCTCACATGCATTTGTTAAGTTCTTTTGTGCCAGGCACTGTGCTAACTACAGCATGTACAACACTGAACCAAACCAACCTGGCCCCTTGCTCTCTGATGAAGGACAGAGGCCATTTATTACTGTGGAATCACTTAGTCCGAGTTTGACTCTTAAACACAGATGAGATCTGTAGGTAGAATACAAATACACATGCTGGTATACCTTCAGCTACCTGATCTTAGACAAAGGAGCCAAATAAATAAAAAGAGCTAAAAAATAAATAAAAAGTGCTAACTAAATAAAAGAGCTAGGCAGGAAGGAAAGAAGGAAAGAAAAAGAAAGAATGAAAGAAAGAGAAAGAGAAAGAAAAAAGAAAGAAAGAAAGAAAGAAAGAAAAGAATAAGCTAGCTAAAAGTACAGACAGAATCTTTAACAAATGGTGCTAGGAAAACTGGTTGTCAGCATTATGAATTATGAATCTACACCCACATCTCTCACTGCATGTTAAGATCAAAGACCTAGATATAAAAACAAATACTAAATTTTATGGGAGATAAAATTGGTAAAATCTTAAGGACATAAGCATAGCAAAAACTTTCTCAACAAAGCCCAAATTGCACAAGAAATAGATTTGAGACTCAACAATGGACTTACAATATAGCAAAAGGTTCTGCACAGCAAAGAAAAAAATGATCCAAATGAGGAAACAACCTATAGAAAGGGTAAACAAAATTTTTGTCAGTTGCTCCTTAGACAGTGAATATGTAATATCTACAATATCTAAAGAACTAAAAAATAAACCACTCAAAAATAAAATATGTAATCAAATATGGACATTATGAAGAATAGACACTTCTCAAAAGCAATACAAATGTATAAAAAAGTACAGGAAAAATGTTTAGCATATTTGGCCATTAGAGAAATACAAATCGAAACATCACTGGGATCCATTTCCTTGAGAAGGAATGGCTTTCATCACGACTCAAAAAACAGTAAATGCTGGTGTACATGCAGGGGAAAAGACCCCTTGTACAGTATTGATGGGAGGCAAATTAGCACAAGCACTGTGGAAATCAAACAGAGGGCCCTCAAAAAACTGTCAGAGACATTCTGTTTCATCCGGGTACCAGATTTGATCCCTGGGCCTCTTCTGAAAAGGTTACAGTCATCATATTACAGTGACCCACACATCATAACTGCTCAGTATGGAAAGAGCCCGTGTGCCCATCCCAGGTGAGTGGACAAAGACACTGCAGTCACATGCAATGGCTCACACATACACAGAGTGCTACTCAAGCATGAAGAATGGTAAAAATGTCAGATATTTGTAGGAAATAGGTCCATCTGCAGGCCATGATGATGAGTGAAATAAATCACACATGAATGTTTAAATATTACATTATTTCTCTTGCATTAGAAACATAAAATATAAGTAATTGAAAGGGAAAAGTAAAGGAGTGATAGTAGGAAATGGAGACGGTTGTGGAGATGAGAAGGAGATAGGGAAGGGAAGAGGGAAAGAGGAGGGAGGGGAGAGGGCAGAAGATGGCCAAAATGGACTATGGGCACAGATTCCCCAAAAGTGACATTGTGCCTATGTACCCCTCACATGTACCAATAAACAAAGAACATCGCACAAGCTCAGCTTGGGGTTGAATACTCACAGGCACTGAACACTCACACTCACATTCCTGTGAACTTGGTATGCTTCATCTACTGAACTTTAATAGGAGTTAGGGTTTATACAGCTCTCACTGAGGGCAATGTATGTAGGATGAAAGTTCAGGAAAACAAGAATAGAGTATCAAAATCTAATCCTAAAATGGGTATGGTGGCACATGCCTGTATTCCCAGCACTTGGGAGGCTGAGGCAGAAAAATCATTGCAAGTTTGAGACCTGCCTGAGCTACAAAGTGAGTTTAAGGTGAGCCTGAACTGCATAGTGAGACCCTGTGTCAAAAAGACAAAAAGCAAAACAAAACCAAAAAACTAATCCTATACATAACCATAGAGAAAAATAAAATTAAAAGCAGATAACAATCATATAGATAAGGAAAGCAATGAGACTATCACCACAAGCAGAAAAATATGAGATGAAATGTAACTGAAAAATGATAAATGGTACCAAAATCCTAAATAGGATTTTTTCAGATTTAGAAATGAGGTGAAAAACTCAGGAAACAAAGTATTGAAAATCATAAAAATGAAGGAATATTACAATGAAGAAACAACAAATAATGCCTTCTAAGAAATGTAATTTTTTTTGGTACCAGATATCAAACTCACGCTTACCTCATGACCTCATGCTTACCAGGCAGGCACATGTGCTGCTGAGCTATACTCCCGGCCCTGGAAATATAAATATTGAAATACCGTGGTTAGATAGAATTAAGAGTCTTGATATTCTGCTTTACAGCAAAGTGGCCATAGAAAACAATAATGTAGATTTCAAAAAGCAAGAAGAAAGCACTTTGTAAGTTATCTCCATAATGAGGAGATACAGAACGAACACCTAACCTGACTTAAAAACATCACACACTGTATGCATGTATTGAAACATCACAAAGAACCTAACTTCCAACTCTCAAGTATTGGTTTTAAAAATTCAATTTAAATTTAAAAAGACTGAAATAGGTCAAATTTAAAATAATGAAAGATTAAAGGGAATCAAAGTGTGTGTGTGTGTGTGCGTGCATGCGTGCATGTGTGCGCATGTGCCCACGCCCGTGTACCTATGCATTGGTACCTACAGTAGACGGGCAAAGAAGATGCACCTTAGGAATAATGGGTAACCGGAAGCAGGGAGACAGGTGTCTCCTGGATGGGAAGCGATCAAGAGTTGTGAGGGGGAGAAAAAGGGATGGAAAAGGAAATCATATGTGTTCTGTACATGCACCAACACCACATAAGGAATGTGAGCAGGTAGTGCATGTGTGAGCAAGTGGCACAAATAACAAAAGAAACCCCTAAAGAAGAGAACAAAACCAAAGAAATATAAATATAACTCAAGAAAACATTCTTGAAATAAAATATTTGCAACTACTTAATAAAAGAATACACTACATATATGAAAATGCTACTTAAAGTCAACAGTCCCTACACAAATTCTATAAAAATATTCACTGTTAAGGAAAAGACAAAATTCTTTAAAGCATTGAAAAGCTCTTTGCTCTTGCAAAAAAAAAAAAAAAGCAAGTGACTCATGGGAGAAATAAAATTAGCTTGTCATCAGGCTTTTCAAAAGCAACTCTTTATGCCAGAAGAAATTAGAGTAATTAAGATACTAAAGGAAAGAAAATGTGGGCAAATGATTTTATGTGCAGCAAAACTGACTTTCATTTATGAAGGACACAAATAAACTTTTATCAGCAGGGAGAAAGTAGTTGAAAAAAATTCCCCTAAATCTTCCTGAGGCTTCATGGGAAAAAGGAGCTCAGAGCCAAACACCTAGGCAGTTGCTATGTAGAAACTGGTCAGTGTTTAGCACGCAGTCACTTGTGGAGTGAATGCAGTGAGAGTTAGACAGGCAAGAGTGTACATGCACCAAAAATAAATAGATAAATAAATAAAGTGCAACTCTTAATGGAGAGAGAACGTGGAAGATATTTTGTACAATTTTCAAAATTAACCTTAATTTCTTTTCATTAAGCTTAACAGAACCGTTCTGAAATACTTGTGTGTGAATGTTATGAAACAGGGTGTTATTTTTGCAGGGAGTTTTAATTCTTTTCATTGTGTATCGTTCATTGGTAACCAGGCTTCCTGGTTAGAAGAATGGAGAGAGAGAGAGAAATGCAGTAGGAAATAAGTTTGAATTAATTCAAACTTGAAGCATCTCTGCACAGTACGTGCAAAGGAGGCCATTGGACTGCTAAGGTGGTGTGGAGAAGACCAAAGGTCTAACATGCAGAAATCTCTCTGTCCCGAGAGGGCACAACTAGAGTTTTAATAAAAATAGTATTTGAAGCAGATGGCAAGCTGTCTGTATCTTCTCCACGACAAGGTGGAACTGTTGTGGCCTCCCTGTGTCCCTCCTCTGCCATGCAGCCATTTTTAATCGGTTCTGTCCAATGAACACCCGGTCTCCGGGCCTGGTCCAGACCAGGCCTGAGATTAGCCTGAGGCCTGGGACATTGAGAGGTTCTGGGATGGCTTCCTCCAGGGAGGCTTAGCCCGAGACTCTCAGCGCTGGCAGCTCATTAAACCCCAGGAGAAACTTTCAGAAAGAAAATACCTGGTCTTCCCAGACCCACTCAGGCTGTCTCCTCCGTGGGCGGTGATTTGTTTGTTTTATCGAAGGTTTTCAGGCAATGTTAATGTGAGTCGGGACTGTGTACTACAAGAGTAATTGGTTATAAGAAACTTAATAATCCATCTCATACTGCTGTGAAGTGAGCCACAGACTGGTTTTTAACAAAGGGAACAAGCTGGGTGCGGGCCACATACCTGAGATCCCAGGCTCCAGCCTGGAGCAAGGAAGACAAGCTCTGGCCCAGGGGGCAACTTAGCAACTTACGGAGACTCCGCACAGAGCACCCCAAAAACTCCGCTGAAAGACTTCTAGATTTAGTAACCAAATTCAGTCTGCAGCTGGATACAAAGTCAGCACTCAAAACTCAATAGCTTTCCTGTACACAAATAACAAACTCTCTGAGAGAGAAATGAGGGAAACAACCCATTTCACCATAGCATCCAAAAAAATGAAAAACCTAGGAATCAATCTAACTTTCACTTCTAAGGAAGTAAAAGATCATCATATGAAAACTACAGTACTCTGAAAAAGGAGATTGAAGAAGACATCAGAAAATGGAAAGATATCCCTTGCTCTTAGATAGGAAGAATCAACATAGTGAAAATGGCCATACTCTCAAAATTGCTATACAGATTTAATGCAATCCCAATCGAAATGCAACTAGCATACTTCACAGAACTAGAGAAAACATTCCTCAAATTCATTTGGAGCCTGAAGAGACCTAGAACAACAAAAGCAGTTTGGGCAACACATGCAAGGCAATAGGCATCACAGTCCCTGACTTAAAACAAAACAAAACAAAACAAACAAACAAAAACAACTATGAGTAGAGGTCCCATTTGACCCAGCTATTCCCTTCTTGGTATCTTCACAAAAGAATTTTGTAGCACGTTTGTAGCAGCACAGTTTGTAATAGTTAATCTTGAAAACAATACAAATACTCATGAACTGAGGAATGAAAAAATTGCAGGGTTTTTTTTGTTTTGTTTTGTTTTGTTTTTTGTTTTTGGTACTGGGGTTCTAACTCACGACCTTGCACTTGCCAGGCAGGTGCTTATGCCACTGAGCTAAACCCCTGGCCCAATGCAGGTTTTTTATACAGTGGAGTACTACTTATTCATAAAGAAAGATAAACTTGAGATATCTGTAGCTAAGTGGATTGACCTTGAGACCATATTCTAAGGGCCGGGGATTTAGCTCAGCAGTGTAAGCACCTGCCTAGCAAGTGCAAGGTTGTACATTTGGCCCCCAGTACCACAAAACACTAAACAAAAAACTACTGACCAAACTCTTAAGTGAAATAAATTAGATAAATGTGTGTAAATATCTCATTGTCTCTCTGATGTAAGAAACTGAAAGTGTAAATAGGGAATAAAGTATAATAGATACTGTGAAACAGGAAGAAAAATTGTTCAAAAGGAAAGGGTGACTAGGGAGTGGGGAGTGGGCAATGGAAGGAAGGGAAAAGAAAAAATGAGCAAAGGAGAAAATGGAAAAATGCTTTGTAAATAAGGGGAGGGAGAGGGGCGGGTGGGAAGGCAGGGGAACAGGGGAAAAGGGATCAGACTCATGAGGTACATGCTCGCTCCCTCTGATGGATGTGGTCACTGTGGGGCCTGAACTGTCCCAATAACTTTATCACGTAAACACACAGGAAACACACTTACGACTCATCTGTGTGCTGCCGGTGGGCCGTCAGGCAAAGTTACTAACGCACCACTGCCAGGCTGAAAGGAGAGAAGGAGGAAAGGACAGTGGCTGAATTGTCTTACTGTGGAATTAAGTTTGAATTCCTGCCTGGTCAGAAAACCTCTGGAATACATAGATATCTTTTATAACAGCACAAGTCAATTTCTGTATTCTCTACTACCAAAAGGGTTAAGATTTTATCAGCTACCATGTTGTACACCTGCAGTGTTGGTGACTGACTTAGAGATAACGTGGAAACTGCATGGCCTTTGCTGTATTTCTTCTGTTGTTCAAATCTGTTGCACTAGAGAAGTAAAACATTCTATTGCAAACACTTAGTGGATAATCTTTATTTTTCTGTGGTCATCTGAGATGGAAAAATGGAACACAAACTAGATCATGTAATGTGTTTACCACAGAAAGCGACACAGTCCTGATTAAAAACAGTTTGAGCAATGGAGGAGGAATACCTGATGTAAAGAAACACAGAGTAGCTGGACCCAGACAGGGTAAGGGACGTCAGACTCCTGAACTGCTTCCCAGCATTCATTCAGTGTCCACGGGATGACCACGAAAGCACAGAGCACAATGGATGCACGAACACATTCAAAGAGGGAAGAAAAGGGCTTTTCTCTTTGTGTAGATATTTTGTATTGAAGAAGAAACCCTGTAAGACAACTCTAAATTTCCCTTATCTGAGTCAGGGCAAAGGTAGAGAAAAATGAATCTCACCATTCAGCCTTCAAACAGGGAAGCGACCTCCACCCGCCGGGAATTTGTGGAATTGGAAATCCTGTGCAGCAAGCAGTGGTCCTTTGTCTAAAGCCCAGCACCTCAGCAGCCGAACGGTGTACACTGGGGGAACAGTTTCCTGCAAGTTACAATGATGAAAGATAATTTAAAACAAAACTTGCAGTGCGCTGAACTTCTCTGCCTCGAGATAGCAATTTTTCTGAGACCTCAATGTGCATAAAACTGTGTGAATGCTTGCCCCAGCCGGACGGAGAGTGAGCTCAGGGCGAGGCCGCGCTGGGTCAACAAGATGTCTGCTCGGGTGCCATGCGTGCAAGTCCCTCTCGTCCCAAATAACCCATCCTGACATTGTACCTGTGTCTCATGTCGCTGGGAACCTCTGGAACCACGCTTGACCTAGCCGAGGAGCTGGTAAGCGGTAGCCCCCCTGAGTGCCTTGGGCTTGCTCTTCCACTTTGCCCATAATTAGCTAACGTGCTGCATTTGGAGACAGCCATCCTCACTCTGCTGAATCTGAAGCTTGGCCACAGCTTCCGAATGGCCCTTGTCTAAAGCCTCCCCATTGGGAAGGGAGAACGTCCCTGGCCCTGGCTTCCTGGCTCACTGGTGTTAATTAATTGAAAACTCGGCAGACATCAGGAGGTCAGAGGCTCGCAGCAGGACAGCTGATCAAATTACCTCTTCCTGTAAAAAGCTAATTCGCCACACTGCCGCTTATTTCCTGTCCCAATCTCAAATGCCATCTTCTGCTCTGCCTGGCTTAGGACGCCTTGTCGTTTAGTTGTATAATCTGTGGAACACAGCCAATAGTTTTGGATATTTTTAAAAACACAATTTTCTTGTAACGACCAAATAAAATTATAGCACTGATGTAAGCAGTGATTGGAGGGCTTTCCGTGGCACATTCCTGACTGCCGCCACGCCTCTCTCCATGCTCAGCCCTCAGGCAGGCCAGCAATCCCCCAGTTCTACTCTCTACAGAGTAGCTTGGTATTGGGCTTCTTATCTGCCCCTGCTCTGTCTCAGCTCACCTGCTTTGTTTCTTTATAGCTTCCCCAGGCTGTCTCTTTCCCATGAACTCTCCCATTCTCCACAGAACATTGTTTTTTCAGCTACATTGGAGGGCCCTTTTCTAACACCTTTTCTCAGACATGCTGTCCTCCAAGGCTGTCCTCTGAGTAACTTGCACTCTCTCCCCCAGTTATCTGCTAACAGATACTCACTCTGTTCTCCTCCTGTCACTGATACAGCCGCCTCCAGATTGTGTTTTCTTGTTTGCTTGTGTCTTCCTCCTAAAACACCAAGTCCAGGAAGATAACTTCCAGAGCTCATATATCGCCTAGGACCTAGTAGTTGCACCAATAAACATTTGATGAGTAAATGGGTTGCTGACCTGGTGCAGGTGCTGTGAGTGC
The DNA here is from genome assembly GCA_004027295.1 of Dolichotis patagonum. Lineage (NCBI taxonomy): Eukaryota > Metazoa > Chordata > Mammalia > Rodentia > Caviidae > Dolichotis > Dolichotis patagonum. The sequence continues at coordinate 11,695 of PVJX010019376.1, read as the reverse complement.
AGATAAAGCTACAGCCTTTTCCTCCCTCAATATCTGTTCATAGAAAAAGGCAGAAATTCCACCTGCTCAGGAGACCCGGGCGGGACAGTGGACCCTCACTCACAATTACGTGGAGACACTGACACGGCTGTGGTATCTAAGTCCTGTCTCCTGCACCAAACTTGGGCTCCCGTGCCGAGGCACACCCAGAAATAGACACAACTGGGTACAGCTTTCCTTGGTTTCATCTGGCTGTTATTTGTTTGCTTAGTTTTCGAGGGTCTTGAAGAAAAGGGCTGTCACAACACACTGGAAAGTGGCGAGGAGACGAGTGGGGCTCCTGGATGAAAATCACTCCTGGGCGGGAGGTGGCCTGGGCGCCCGCGTGTCGCAGGCTTTTCACTTCCAAACTGCCAAGTCCTGCGACATAGGCCGATATTTATGTTTAATTCTAATGAATACATGTGGCAGTTTTAACCCTTGCCATTCTGATTGCTGCAGATGAACTCCACTCAAATCACCAGCCTGCTGTTGGCACGGTTTCCCCAGTTACCCATACGAGTCCGCCCACTGTGCGCTGCACACTATTTACCCCATTTGCCCCTTCCTGTCCATCTGTCCCTGGTCTGTCGCTGCTGGCTGCAGAGCCACCAGATGGAGCCCGGTGTGGCCTGACCACTGAGGGCTTCTTCTGCAGTCGTAACCCCACTGTCTCCAGGGCCTTCCAGGGGCTTTTTCTGCTGGCCCCTGACCTTCCTGCCTCAATCCGTAGCGTCACCTTTCCCAGGAGTGCTGCACATGAAGGGCACCCTCGTGCCAGGGGCGAGTGGCACACAGAATCGCTTCACCCGCGGCGCTGGTGATGATGCCCACGCCTCTGCGTGCAGTCCGGGCCGGCATCTGTCTCCGTACCTAGGATCGTCGGCTGCCTGCTATCTGACACAAATCTCAGCAGATTTATCTAGCAGCTTTCTCCAGGTATCTAGCAGACAGAAAAAGAAGATTCATGGAATCCTTATTTAGCTTCTCAAACCTGATTTTCCAGTATATTCGAGTATGCCAAGAGTAAAACACATCTTTATTAAAATGTTAATATGTTCAAAACAAATAACAGTAACAACGACAGTTTTTCTGAGACAAAGAGAAAGCTGATATGTCAAGAAATTTAAAAGTATGTGTAACTCTAAATTTCATATTCTCTTAAAAGCAAGAATAGTCTGAACTATATAGCTGTTATGGCATTTAGTGGAGTCACAGTACATAGAAGAAAGAAAATCTCACATATTCAGTGTGTAAGTAGGACCATAGCAAGAACAGAACAGAATTAATTTATACACAGTGTCTCTGTATTTATCATTTGGGAACAGTGTGTCTTTCTGACCAGCTCCTTCAACTATGTGACAAATATAAAAAGCTGTCAGGCACGGTGTGAAACTCCACTGTGTTTTAAAGGCCTGTAAAGCTTAAGTCAGGGACTTCTCCAGGGAAGAATGCTTTGATGCCTCTAGCGGGAGTTTTTGAAACGGTGTGGGGAATAGGGGAGATGCCACAGGGTGTGGATAGCTGAGCAGAGAGAAGTGTCAGTGGGCCTCCCACTCTCCGAAGGTTTTCTTCAGATAATATGAAATTTGCTTTTGGCCATATGATTGCAAAGACTTAAAAAAAAAAAACTTAACTAATGAATAAAATCAACAGACCCAAAGGAAGTGTGAGGGGTGACGCTCGGTTCTGTTTCTTACCCTGGGCACTTGGCTGGGGAACATTTCCTTTACAATTCTGCATTATTTCAAATAAATATTAGTTTATATGTCCATGAACAATAACTATTTCATAATAACAAGACAAAAAGGCATAAAATTACATTATACATTATATTTGGAATAGTTATAAACCAATAAAAATCTGGTGAATAGAAAAAAGTAAAAGAAAAAATGACTGACTTCCAGCTGTGAAAATTTGGATGGTTTTTCCTTCTTTTAAGGATCCTCCATCATTTCAAACTTTCTATACTGAATATTTTTATATATTTTCCACTTATTTTATTAATGGAAGTAAAAATAACAGCCAGCACTTTTGTACACATAACAATAGAAATGGAAACCATGTATACATAAAAAATCTCTACACGTTTGATCACAGCAGCTTTGTTAGGAAAACTGAAAACCGGCAACAGCCTGCAACGGGTGAGAGGCAAAGAAGCTGCGTGGTCTCTGACACTTAGACCAACTCCAGCATGGAAGTGGGCCCCTGGCCAGGCATGCAGCCCAGCCGCAGAGCACGTCCTCAGCTTGCCAGAGGCCCCAAGTTTAATCCTCAGCTTTGAAAAATAAATTTTAAAAAAGCCTCGGAACCTGCGACAATCTGGAGGCATCATTGTAAGCAATGAGAACACACTGCAGACTGTGTGACACCACTGCAGACTGTGGGACACCGCACTGCACTGTGTGACACCACACTGCACACTGCGTGACACCGCACTGCAGATTGCGTGACACTGCACTGAAGACTGTGTGACACTGCACTGAAGACTGTGACACCACTGCAGACTGCGTGACACCGCACTGCAGACTTCATGACACCACACTGCAGACTGTGTGACACCGCACCACACTGTGTGACACCATACTGCAGACTGCATGATGCTGCACTGCAGGCTGTGTGACACTACACTGCAGACTGCGTGACACCACACTGCAGGCTGTGTGACACCACACTGCAGACTGTGTGACAGCTCACTGCAGACTGTGTGACACTACACGACTACACTGCAGACTGTGTGACAGCTCACTGCAGACTGTGAGACTCTGCACTGCAGACTACGTGACAGCTCACTGCACACTGTGTGACACTGCACTGCAGACTGCGTGACACCGCACTGCAGACTGCGTGACACTGCACTGCAGACTGCGTGACACTACACTGCAGGCTGTGTGACACTGCACTGCACGCTGTGTGACACCGCACTGCAGACTGTGTGACACTGCACTGCAGACTGTGTGACACCGCACTGCAGACTGCGTGACACCGCATTGCAGACTGTGGGACACCGCACTGCAGACTGCGTGACACCGCACTGCAGACTGCGGGACACTGCACTGCACACTGCGTGACACCGCACTGCAGACTGTGTGACACTGCACTGCAGACTGCGTGACACCGCACTGCAGACTGCGGGACACTGCACTGCAGACTACGTGACAGCTAACTGCAGACTGCGTGACACCGCACTGCAGACTGCGGGACACCGCACTGCAGACTGCGTGACACTGCACTGCAGACTGTGTGACAACACACTGCAGACTGTGACACCGCACTGCAGCAGTCCACGTCAGCATTAGAAAGGGGATTCCAGGGAAGAAGCACATGCTAGCTCAGAGGCCAGAGGGCACAGTGGCAGGCATAACAGTAACACTTAAAACTCTTATCTTGATTGGCCTGGGACCCACCTATTGTTTAGGAAAGCTCACTTCGGGGGGGCCTGGGGGGTGGTCATTGAGGTATGATCTTGGGCCCCAGCCCCTTCCTCTCCTGCACTCTAGTCCCCTGCTCTGCTTCACAGTTGCCATGAACCAAGCAGGCTAGGACTGAACCCCAAAATCCTGAGTCAGAACAAACCTCTCCTCCTTTAAATCATGGCTGTTGGGGAAGGTGTCCAGGACCAGGGAAGCTGATACAGTGACTGTTGGGAGAGGCACAAGAAGGTGCCTGTGCGTGCTTGGTGGTGGAGGCAGAGTTGTGTCTGTCCCAACTGTGGTGATTGTCACGTAGAGCCATGCATGTGACAACAAAATACAAAGCTACACACAGTCATGCCAGTGGCAATTTCCTGTGTTTATGTAAGATGTGATTATGTAAGACATAAACATTGGAGAAAACTGGGTAAGGTCCACAAGAGACCTCTATGTACTACCTTTGCAATTTGTCTGTATTTGTAATCATTTCCAAATAAAAGGCTTAAATTTTTTCTATAGGATAATACACCCTGTACTGAGCATTTCTTTCATAAGAATAAGGTTTTCTTCATTTTGTTACTTTTAAAAAGAAATTGCAGGATGAAGCATTTGATGTTGCTCCTCTGCCTTTCTTCCTACTCTGGCTGACAAACCTGAGTGAAACAAAGCTCATTCCAAGCGCCCACCGTGGTGTCCTCAGTGTGAAACAGCACTGTAATCAGGAGTAAGCTTTGTCAAAGCCCTGGATGAAGTCAAAGTGCGTGTCGTTGGGGCAGGTGGTGGTGAGTGGGAAGGATTAATGGCCAATCACACTGGCCGGCTCATGGTCTCAGAAAGTGTAGCATATTTTCAGTACACAAAAAATAGGATGCAAAACTGAAATCTAAACAGTACTGGAAAATGTTCACGCCATCCTTGAGGAAAACAAAACTGGGTTGATAAACAACAGTGGAGACTCGGTGTAGGGAGGGTGACCAGGGAGACCCGCTCTGGAGAGGCGAAGGGTAAGTGAGGTGGGCAGTGCGGACCACACATGGGTTAAGAAGCTGGCTGGGACATCATGATTCTGCAGGACGTGGCTTTGCCCCTGGAAGGGGAGAGGCGTGTTTGACAGGTTTCTGCACAGTGTGCCTCCAACCTCTGTATGCAAAACATGCCCTGGCTCATGCTACACACTGATGTACTGAATAAATTACTGATCAACAATTATCTTTGTCAACACGTCAAGACTCAGTACGTTGCTAATGAAGAAAGATAATGCGGAAAACCAAGGAACTTAAAATAAGGTGTGTATTTTACTCTCAATATTGAACTCTAACAACTCTAACCGATGTTTTCACTTCGGCTCTCTGCCATCTCGGCTTTACTGTTATCGCTTAAACAGAATTGCATTCCTCTGTCTTTTGACTTTATACTTTAGATGCCATCACGCAAGGTAAGACACAGTACCAGTAAGGGCGTATTGTTTTTCACAGGCTTCGGTCTGTCCAATCATAAAGGTCCAGGTTGTTTGCTTCTCCATGCTATTGAGGGGCACTAGCAGCATCCCGGGATATTAGCACAGTGACCTTTCTCCCGTGGCCCCTGCTGCTGGCCCGTGTGGTCCTGCAGACTCGGCGGTCCTGGATGGAGACTCAGGCCTGATGGTCAGTCAGCCCAACACTGCAGCCCAAAACTGCTTCTGGCTTACAGTGATGAGGACCTCTCAGGATCAGCTTTATAGTGCTGGTGTTTAAAAATAATGGTCCTCTGCTCTTCCCACAGCCAGGGGATATTTTTCTCAGTGAAAAATGCAGGCCAATTGTGCAGCTCCATTTAACATCTGGCAGTACTGTGCGGTTTAAAATCAAAAAACCCTGAGCAACCAGCGCCTCCACCTAGAGGAATAACTTGGCAACTGCTCACACTGGAATTGTAACTTGCTGCCTACCGCCGCCTCTGAAGGGGGCTTCACTCCAGCCTGTCCACAGAGGGAGGCCAGAGATGGTGGCCCAGGGACCCGGTGCTCTAGAAGGAGAAGGATGGGGGGGGGATTTGTCTCCACTTTAAATTGCTTGGTTCAGGCCCAAACTTCTCTTTCTTCTTGGTTTTTATAGACCATGTGATTTTCATTAAGCGATGAAGCAATTGGAGAGCGCACACCACAGGTTATTCTCCAAGCATCAGCACTTTTTAAGAAAAGCCTTGATAAAACATAACCCAAAACAACTAGAAACACCGCAAAAATAGGCAAAAGTTCGGAAGAAAACCAGTGTCCCTCTTACTCAAGTCATAATTTAAACCACATGGCAGTGACTGGCTTTGTGTGGTTTTTTTTAGTGGTGAGGGCTTTGCTAGCTGGGAGGGTAGCACTCTGGTGGCCCAGACACCCGGGAAGAGCACGGGGACAGTACTGTTGGCCTCCTTCCAGGCAGACGGACTCTGAGTTCTAAAATTAGCCAGCTGCATAAAATATGTATTTGTGCATTCCTAAATAATGTCATGCACTCCCACAGTCTGTTTACAATAACCGAGTAGGTATGATTTTCTAAGACTGCATCAGCATTTATACAAAGATTGCTGTTTTAGAAGTGATTTAAAAAACTAAATCTAGGAAAAAGTCTCATAGATGATTGATAGGCTGTTGAAAAAAGAAATCAGAGTAAAATATCAATCTGTCTCAGACATTTAACACAGTGTACTTTTTAAGACACATTGACAGTACATTAAAATCACATTAATACAGGTAAAATACTGTCTCTCCTAACTTTCATTCTTCACGGCCAGGTATTGATCAGTTCTGATCAGTTGAAGCACTGGGTACCACAGCCCAAATGCTTGAGGGAGGAGAGTCTGCCTGGAGTGCACGGTCCTCTGTGGCCCGCTGGGTTCTTCTGGGGCGCCAGTGACAGCAGGCCTCGTTTCAGAAACAGGATGTGCGCTGAGCTACCACAGATAGGAGCCGGAGCTGATGACCTCCGTGTCTCTGGGAAGGTTTGGGGCCGTCCTGGGTTTCTGTGAGGAAGAAAAATAAAAAAGAGACTGTGAACTGGGTGCTGTCAAGAATTGAGCAACTTAGCCATTAGATATCGCTGTAATTAATGTTTAGGAAAGAATGAGGTGCCTGGGAGACATCACTGATAGAGAGGCAGGGCTACCCTGGAATGGGCCCAGTAGGATTTCCTGGGCTGTGGCCTCGGCACACACGGTGTGCTCTGCCCCTCCTCCCTGTCCTTTCTGAATCGCTGCTGAGATGTTCCTAAGAACGTTATAATCTCAAAAGTTACCAGCTTACGATGCATGGGCCGCTGGGGGAAGAGCCAGGTGCCAGCCCCTTAGGGCGCAGGGCTGGGAAACAAGGACCCTCCCCCCCACACACCACTGTAAGCCACCGGCTAATCCGGGGAATGCAGGCTGCGAGATGGCCACTGAGCGAAAATATAATTTAATGCTTGTAGTGCTTAGTGTTTCACTTAGTGTTTTAGGCCCTGCAGGTCTAAAACCGGAAGTCTGATCATTTATTTGGAGGATAGCAATGCGCAATCTAGCATCTAGGGGCATCTCCTTCTGAAGGTGGTGGCCATTGTTAATTCCCTATCATCTTATTTTGAAGTACTGTGTCAGTCTCATTGCTTTGATGAGTTGGGTTTTATTCCATTTTGTTTTGTTTGATTTTGTTATATTCCATAGCATGAGTAGCTATTTCAAAGATAACAAGATACATTTTGGTAGCCATTTTGGATTTACTGTTAGCTTGTTTTGAAGTCCTTTATTGTGTTCATTGTTTTGTTTTTACCGGTTCTATTCTGTCCTTTTTATTTGATTTTTACTATGTCTGAAGGTGTCTGCAGCTATTTTGATGACAAGACGACGCATTATGGTAACCATTGTGGATTTCCTATTGTTTTGAAGTACTATGTCAGTTACATTGGTTTGTTTTGATTGGCTTTATTCTATTATGTTTTGCTTGGGTTTATTCTCCTGAAAATAAAAAATAAAAAAAAAAACAATTACTGCCTTGCAAAGCATCTCATTTTTATCAGAGCCCTGACCTTCATGAGTCACAATTGTGATTAGAAAAACACAGGAAGTGCAGGTTCTGCAGGTGGCTTTGGAGCAGAACTAAGTGAAGCATTTCTTATTATTAGAGCAACCCTCTGAATGCGTCCCTTTACCAAACTGCATGGAAACACATTCCTTAGTGCCTCTGCCCTAATGTGAGGAAGATCACTCACTTTTTCATGGTAGGGTTTCGATTCAGAAAATTAGAGTACTTGTGCCAATCCATCTCGCTCATGCTTCCTAGGATTAAACTAAAATAAAGGACATATACAAGAGAAATATATTCATGTTAGGGGATTTATTTAAATTTTTTAAAAATGAATTAATACACTATCTTAAGAACTATACATTTATTCACTCATGAAATACATACAACCTTTTTTCTTTCTTTTGAAAGTCAAAGTTTCTTGCAGAATCCCACCACTTGATAACAGATATGCCATTTGGACTATAGCTCCTGCTGTTGAGATTACAGATCAATGAAAATCACCTTACGGGGAGTCTCAGAGGTCCCAGGCTCCAGCATCTGGGCCTCTGTCGTTGTGACTCACTTCCAGTAAGGCATACAGCACCAAATTATAAAGGCCACTTCAGTTTTTAGACGGTGTAGCGTGAGCTCCACGCATGGTGTTTGTTTGGACTCAGCTATAGCTGAACTTAGGTCTAAAACGCAGTAAGAGTGTTTCTACACGTTCAGTCATAGAGGTTAGAATCTGTTAAGATCTTTGAGGAACTTGGAGGAATAGTCTCTAAATACAATGAGATGGTGGACTTCGTTTTTTCCTGGCACTCTTGTTCAATAAGCTTTGTAGTGCAATCAATTGTTTCATTCTTCAAATGAAATTTCATAGATTTTTGTTAAAAGTACACTTTCTAGAAAATTATAATTCTAAATTATATGACAACCATTAAGTATAATACCTTTTAAATTTTTCTTTCTTCCTCATTAAGTATTCCAACATAAAGAAAAGTGGGATAATGTGGTCCAATTCCCCTGCTAATGCTTATCAAGCATCCAGTGAATGTCCCAGAAATTGTTCCATATTCGGGAGAAACCTGAAGGTGTGCTCAAACCTCTCGGGCTCACAGGGAGCAGAGATTACAGCAATGGTAGTGAAGTGATACTGTGTGACCGTGGGAACATCTGTTGTGACCCATCTGGGTTTGCATAGCAGATACCTCAGGTGGGATCACCTACAAAGAAAAGGAATCCTTTGTTTCTTCCAGGGCTGGAGTCCGGGGAACCAAGCTCCAGGCCCCGGGGTGTCAGGTCAGGCCCACCTCCTCCTGACCGTCCTGCCCCTGCTGGGTTCCTCCCATGGGCCACAGTGAGGGGCAGGAGACTCTGGGTCAGACCCTTGGGCCATCTTTCTCTTTCTGAGCCTTCAGGATCCAGTCGTCTCCCAAAGGCTCCACCTTCTAACCTCACTACCCTGGTGGTTAGGGTTCAGCACATGACTTCTGAGGGGACACAGGCCTCCAGATCATAGTGACACCGAAAGTAAGACAATGGGTAAGAAAGGGACGTTGAGGAAGGAAATGAGAGAAAAGAGGTCACTGGGCCATGGCATAGGAACACAGAGCAGCCCTCAGAGGCAGGGCCAGGCTGCAGGTCCTGGGTGGTGCTGTCCCTGGAGCCAGGCAGAAGGTGCTGGAAAGTCGAGGCTGGAGCACAGGTGGTGGACAAGCCTGCAGGCTGCAGCCAGGGCCAGACTGCTGGGTGCAGAGGACTTGAGCTGCAGGCAGGAGCAGCTGGGGAGGCAGATGATAACTGATTAGAAAACCTTTTCTCTCTGCTAGAGTGAATGAGAAAGATCCTTGCTTAGCAAAGTAGTATTTTCCAGTAACACGCTTGTGTTTCCTCTCTTCTCTTAAAGTTCTCATTTATTGCACTAGAAACCCATATTCACAGCAGTTGGAACTGGTAACCATGGAATGTTCCACACTATTAAAAATTCATGATTCTCAAAGTTTTCTTTTAATATATTCCTAAATATATCATACATGAAAAGTGCATGATTTATTATTGCTTGGTGGTGTTGCATGTGATAACTTACAACCTTAGAATATTTTGCAGTGTTTTTCAATAACAAACAATAATTTGTCCCACTAGAATGCTGAAACATGATGAGGAAGAATCAAGTGTATTGTAATCCAAATATTGAATATTGTAATCCAAGTATTGTAATCCCTTTTCTAATCTTCTTCACAATTCAGAAAGTTGCATTTGTAATCTCATTGAAACATTTTAACCTTGGCAAGTTAATTTCAATCTACCATCTCCAATGCAACTCACTGTGAGAATAAAGACACTAAGACATATTCATAGTTATAGGCAGCCAAGGGGTCCTAAGCCCGATCTAAGTGAGGATATATGGATAAAGGCCTTTATCCAAATCCTCTCCCAGAATTTATTATCTTCTGAAGAAGAGGGCGGCTCAAGGATGAGTGACAATGAGGATGGTGGGACTTACATGAGTAACTTGGATTAGTTAGCCAGGTGGGGAGAAAAGTATCTTTGTAATATGCAGGGAGACATGCAGACAGACGAGTCTGCATAGCTTGACTGGCATAGGACATAAATGAGTGCAGGAGGCTGTTGCCTCAGTTTCTGATATGTAAACTTCTGTACCTTGGGGACTGATAGCCCCTTAGTGTGAGCTTGCACCCAGCCCACATTCCTGGAGCTGAGGAGCTCTGCCGTCCTGCTGCGCTCAATCCTTTCCAGAGAGCACTACTCGAGGAGAGAGGAAGTGGTCAGGCTGGCTTCCAGAATTACATGTCAGTACCTCTGCTGGCCTTATTTGCATCACTTAGAGCCAACTGAGGGGAGGGGAACAGCACAGCCAGCTCTGTACACATCAGTATATAGAAATGAGACTCTATTTAACTAACGCGGCAGCCATTGTTCTGCATTCAAGGGGAGTCGCTCAAATTGTCTCCTACAATTTGAGGAGTTAATTTTCAACTAACATGTTTTCCAAAAGATTTTTTTAATGATGCTCATTGCAATGATTTACAACATGGAGCTAAGAAAAACTAAGAAACTGTGACTTGCAAAATGCTAAAATTCAACATATTATCAATAGGTTATAAGTTATATAAGAAGACAATTACAACAGGACAACTTTTTAAAAACTAATTATGTAAGGTAAACAAAATATCTGTGAACTTCTATTTTATTGCTTATGCAAATATTGCAACATTGGACCATCAGGAGAACATCTGGACATGCAAGTGTGCACATTTTTCTTTCAATTGCATTTCTTTTTTTTTGTTGTTGGTTTTTTAAAAATAATTTTATTTAAAGAGAAAAAAACAAAACAAAACAGAATAAAGGTTAGCAACAATACAGTATTCCAAGGAAAAAAGGAAAAGAACAACAACAAAAAAAACCTAAGAAATTATTGCTTGACACATTACATGCTGACTTCTTGAAAATAGTTGTTCAATTTACAAAGTTAAAAGATGTAAAGCAGACATTCAAACAGTGAGACTGTTAACAGTTCTGCTCCACATTCTGACAAAAACAGCAATATGGTCATCCATCTTATCCATGCAAATATACATGCAATTATATCAAAAGGGTAGAATTAAACAACAAAACAGAGCAAAGTGGATCACAAGAAAGCAATGTAAGAGACAAAAATTTCAAAACTAGACAATCGGAGATATTCACTCTCTATCATATTGACTCTTGTTTTCTTCCAAATAGTTGTCCATATTGTCACAAACAGGGAATTCACATGAAACAGCCTAGTACGGAATTGATCTGAGCAGGATGAGGAGGGCATTTCAGGTCTTCAAGACCAGACATTAGGGAAGCCAAGAATGGCTGTCATAGTGTCTCTCATTCTCCTCAAAACAGCTGTCCATACTTTAATGTGTGTTGAACTTAAACAAGGCAAAGCAAGCTAAGATCACTTTGAACAAAAAGTGATAGTTTTGCTGGACTTCACATCATGACATTATGGAATCAGCACTGGGTATTGTAGTGTCTCTTTTTCTTCAAAGTAGTTGTTCCTTTCAACATGTGTTATATAGTTGGTTCTCGTAAACTGTTTATAAGCTCTACACATGCATGAGTCTCTACTTGTATATCTATCATTTCTGTATTAGCAGGAAAAACAAAACAAAGCAAGATAAAACAAAACAATTCCTAGAAAAGCATGAGGCAGAAAAGTCACATAAAACCGCAATACAAGGTGATCTACAATGGTTAC
>PVJX010019375.1:0-34877 GCA_004027295.1 Dolichotis patagonum | reverse complement strand
AAAGTCTTATATACTCTTATCAAATCTCATATTAGGGAGATTATATGGTATTTACCCTTGTGAGTTTGGTTTATTTCACTTAAGAGAATGGTCTCAAGTCGTGTCCATTTATTCATAAATATCTCGATGTGATCATTCTTTATAGCTGAGTAGTACTCCATTGTATAAAAATGCCACAACTTTTTTATCCATTCCTCAGAATGACATTCTACATCAGTGTTGTAGAAAAAGTATTGGGTTGTCCTTTCTGGGTGAAAAAATGTGGTTGTCAGTTAGACCAGTTTGGATTTCACTGGCAGGATAATGATGGAACCTGATATTTAGCAGTCATACATGTTTGTAACGAAATCATCCAATTTCCATTCTAACAGACAAGGACCAACCATTCTTTTCCAATCAAATCCTTGCTTCATAGATGAGAGAACTGAGGTTCATACAGTGAAAGTGGTCATCCAAAGTCACCCAGCGAATTGACAGCACAGCTAGGACTCAAACCCAAACACGTAGTGCCCAAAACACAAGCCCCGTGGAGAACACAAAGCCAGCCTTCAGTTCAAAGCTGTCTCGGCTCAACAAGCTGCCACTGAGCTACCCAGAATGACCCAGTTCAATAAGGTCTGAACTGATATTTAACACAAATCACAAACGGTTATCTAATAAGTTTTCTTCTTATGGAATCTGATCATAAAAATATTTTCTAAAATTAAGCTATGACTTAGATAACATCTTATTAAACTCCTCTGAAACTTGTATTGTAAAAAATAATCACAACCCAGTGTGACAGATCCTGAAAGACATGACAGCCTGACTGGCTGACAGCTGCTCCTTGCCAACAGACACACCCCTCCACCCCTTCCATAACGGCACAGCTCACCTCCCACTACAGAGAAGAGGCATCTAGGGGGATAGGAATGGGATCCAATGCTGGTCGAAGAATCTGATGGGAAGACTCACCAGGTCTCTAGGAATCATGTTCCTCGGTGTTCAAAAAAGTATGAGAAAATGCCTCCTCTTGACTTGGATGTGGTGGTACCCACTATTCAGTACTGCAGCCACCTTGCAGCCATGGTGATATGCGGACCATATCACCATATGCAACTATCCTACCTCTGAACTTACTGCTAGGTAAGATAACACATGTCCTTAATACTCAGGCTGCATGAACTTGGCTAGTCTTTTACTTGTATCCAAATGCATCCTCACCCATGCGTTCCATGAGGCAATGCCACAAAGAAGGGCTTTAGATTGTGAGTCAAATGACCTGGGTTCTGATTCACTTATTGGCCAGATAACCCAAATTACTGAGTCTTTCTGAAAACATCATTTTTCACATGTACAAGAATGAGTTAACATGCAACAATATCAATAAAATTAAAATAACACAGGGCAGTCACAAAAATCACATGAGATGACATAGCTACAGCCACTTGGTAAAGAGCAATGTTTTGCTCAAATAAATTTTTCTGAGGAATACTTAGGCTGTAGAGTTTCTCTAAACTGTAGCTACCCATCTAATCCAAATCCTTTCTTTTACAAATATCAAGTGATTCACTCATCACATAACTGGCTGGTAATATAATGGGACCACACATCTGCTTCCAAATCCACTGCTGTTGTGCTAGCCTTGTGTTAATAAGTAATGATCTAAATGACATACTGTGTGGGTTAGCACTCACTCCACTAGAGTTTAAGGAACACATACTATTTTCCAGGTATATTCCAGGTGCTAGGGACTCAGTGATGAATAACATCAACAATGAAATGTTCCTGCTCTCATGAACTTAACAATTTAGAAAGGAAATTATCTAATCTACATCTACATTTATTTTTCACCTACTATATGCCAAGCGCTATGCTAAGATTGTCTACTATTCTAAGCACTATGCACAACTGCTGTTCAAATATAAATACAAATTTCCAAATAGCTTCAAAGACATCGTTTATATTTACCAGGCCTTGCTAAAGAATGAATAATATGGAAAGTCTACTTCGTTCTCAAAAGGCAGCATTAAAAATGGCAAACTCATTAGAAAGAGTTGTGAATAACCATGCCAGCCTCTACAGACCTGATAGAAGGTGGCCAGGACTCCATGCTATGAAAGTGGTGAGGCTGACAGAAGCGCTTAGTGCTAAATCACATCCTTCTCTAAGACCCAGACTTGAAGAGCGGGCTCTATTGGCAAAGCCAGGGGAAGCACTGAGCAATCCCTTGCCTGCCACAGCCTCTTCTGATGCCCTGGTCTCCTCTTTTTCTCCCTGTTCATCTGGAATTCCTCTTTTAGCCCACAGAATTCTTCACACACCACTGATAAGATGAGGCAGCACCCTAGCCCTTGTGAAGAGATAGGGCTGGGTTGTCCTTGATTCCTTGTGGAACCAGCCATTAGGTTGCAGAGGCTACACTGCTAAGTTGTATTTGAAACATTTCTTTGCTAACATACCACCAAAATATCATTGTTGCTTTGTAAAAGCTATTTTCTATAATCTACATAGTTGTAAATGCAAAGTTTCTTGGGGATGTGGGGTGGACCCGTGTTACGGTTTGTGTTTGGATATCTCCCCAAAGCCTCATGCAGTCATGGAGGAGGCTGAGTCTAGTGTTTGTGATTGATTCATTGTCTAGCACCAGGATTGGTGGTGTGAGTGCTGCACCCACCCAAGGGCAGGGATCCAGTGTACAATATAAGGGAGGGAAGGAAGAATGCTTTTCCCTTTTGCGCTTTTCCTCTTGTCACTTGTAGCCATCATGAACAGCTGCTCCTCAGCCACACCACCCTGCCTCGGGTGACTAAAACCTCCAAAACCTGTAAGCTAAATAAACCTTTCTTTCCCTAATTTGGGGTGTCAGATATTTTGTCTCAGCAAACAGAGGAAAATAACCAAGACAAGTAGCATGAATACTACTCTGCCTCCTGGTGTGGTAGAACCTAGGGGGACAGAACCTGTCCTGCCCACCCCTTCACCACTAGGTAGGAGCACAATCCTTAGCTTCTGGCTTGTTCAGACTTCATCTTCTGATGCATAGCGAGAATCTGAGGGTGCTATGCTCTACCCTTGAAATACACAAATACATTTTGTAAAATCTAAGAGGGCATGGGTAAGTATGGTTCTCCCATGTTCTCCAAAAATGGCAGTGGCTCCAGCAGCCTCTGGATGGGGCATTTCAATCAGTCCTAGGGTGCCACCTCTCTTGCTCGACTGTGGACACTACTTGTACACACTGGCAGGGAGGACCACTTTGCCATTGAGATCATAAATCCCAACTGGCTTTCATTCCTCGGTTCAAACCCTTCCTATTATATTTATCTATGTCTATCTAACAATTTCAGCGCAAGTTCTGCTATTTTAACAATGGGTTAATATGACAAAGACATATACAAGTTCTGCTGCAAAACAACTCTAGATTTGAATGTCAGCAGCTCATCTCTTTTTAGGCATGCAGCCTTGGACAAGCCACAAACACTCAGCTTCTCAGCTTCATTATTCATAAGCTGGGAACCATGCCTACCTCAGAGGTCTGTGGCAGGGCTACTTGTAATGGGTATAAAGAGCCAGAGCATAGAAGATACTCAAAGATGGTGCCAAGGGCTATTCACATGGTCCTAGACAGCAGCCCTGAAGGTTTTCAGTGGCCCTGCATCCACCACACCAGCCACCCTCCAGCACTTTGCCAGTGGGACCCATCTGAACAGCTCACTTCTCATCTGGAATACTCACATACTAGGGAATGCAGACAAAAGAGTCCCCAAGGATGCATGACTGAGTTTCCCCACCTCTGGGATACACAGGCTCCACTCACTCCTTGTACCTGGAGGGAATGGGGCAACTAACAGGTCCAGAGCCTGCAGAGTAAGTGTGCACTCCAAACTCAGGCAGGAAGGTGTGGGCCACAAGGGAGGTGTGCAACTCTCCAGGTGTCCATGCAATCCTTTCACTACTGATTCTCTGAGAGAGGGTGGGGGAGGAGGTCAAAGACACAAAGGAGGAGAAGGAGGAAGAGAGGAAAGGAAGGAAGGAAGTAAAGAGGAAGAGAAAAAAGGAGGAAGGAAACACAAATTGATTCTTCCAGAACAAGTACTGGAGACCTCAGATGTTTTGTTTTCTTTTTTTATCTTTTGGTTCTCTAAGCAAATGGGAAATCTGTAACCTGATACCTGTAAGTAAAATTTCAGTTCCTTGCTTGGAACACCGTGGGTTATACTTGGCTCACAATTATTAAAAACAGTATCTTTGAGTTTCTTTTAATTGGCTAAGTGATAATCACCATGGGGGAGGGGCAGATAGAGCATAAAAAGATGTATCAAAAATTTCTTTAATCAATTCCAAAATCAGCTTTATTTTTTGTAGCGGAGACTGAACTCCGACCTCGCATGTGCCAGGCAGGCACTTGTGCCACTGAGCTATATCCACAGCCCCTTAAAATCAACATTTTTGCATGTACCATTTTAAACACTCTGGCATCAGTGAAACCATAACTCAAACTTTCCAAACGTTATTAGGCTACGAAAGTATTGTCTCCCAGAACACCAGACAAATATGTGTCCTCTGGGGACATCTTATCCACCCTAAAGCAGGCTGAGTCTCCAGGAAGAATGTCAACTCCACTGGAGACCCCAGGCAGGTGAGGCCGAGCAGAAAGGAGCCCCCAGCAGGGTTACTTGGTGCTGCTAGTCCTTCCTTCCCTACAGGCTCGTCATGACTTAAACCACCCTTCTGTCCTCTGGAGGACCTAAAGCTGAGTGCTCAAACCACTCTGCATCAAAGGACGGCACAAGCCAAGCACTTCTATGCGGCCAGGGTAGCAGCAGAAAAACTGCCTATCCTGCTAATCCCTTTATTATTAAGTTTACCAGCAGTGCTTCGCTCAGAATGAAATTCAAGCTCCTCTAGAAAAGTCAGCAGGAGCCTACTTTCCAGGGAGATCGTAGAGCACTACCTTCCTGACTCGAAACTTATCCAGCTACCAGTTAACAAATGAGTTGCACAGTCTCGGTTTCATGAGCTCCCACTAATAAAAATTCTGAAAGAGTGAGAGCAAAAAAAAAAAGGGGGGGGGCTACAGGGAAACACCTTTCATTCAAGCAGGTTAACACAGCCTAAAGGCGAATTCTTGCTGCCAGGAGACGACTCCCCTCACCCTGTACCCCAGGTACAGACCTGGAGCTCTGGTAGTGAGGAGAGGAAACCCCACACTTTAAAGTCAGAAGCTAACCGCGCAGAGTTCTGACACGACCTTTCAGGACTGTGCGCATCGAGTGGGGCACCGTTGGGCTCATACCTGCCTGCCTGTACATACACTGCAAATGCACACACATGCGTGCACGAGGGCTCACACACTCCCTTACAGCTCACACTAGCTCTGGAGCCCAAAGCACTTACTACTAGAGAAGGTGGCTGCCTGCACTCCTGCCTTCACCCAAACAACTGGCTTTCTCCTCCGACTGGGGCGGAGACTCCCAGGGGCTATTTTCTCCAGGACTCAGATGCCCGCAGGATTCCCCACCCGCTGGCCCCACAAATTGTCTTCCTTCTCGGAAACGCTCAGACTTCACAGGTTCCTTTCCCGGTGGCTACCGTGCAGCAGGGCGAGCATCCCACGCCTGAAGGCTGGAAACCAGGGCTACCACTTTCTCTCACGCTGGGCAAACTTAGCCACTGGCCTCCTCGGGGCAGCAGGGGCCACAACAGACGAGTGCCAGGAGTGAGTTAGCTGGTGCCCGAACTGAGGGCGCCTCTGGAGCCTGGCGCGGGAGGCAGAAATACGTGAGCCCGAGCTCTCCACGTGGAGGAAAGCAAGAGGATGCACGGGCGACAGGCCAGGGTCTCTCTCGGCCCACGGGTCTCCCCGCTCCCGGCATCCCAGGTAGCCGCCCCGCGTTCCTGCCCTGGGTACCGCGAGGCGCGCGCGCGGACCCCAGCACGGGAAGGGCCGGCGGACACGCGTGCGGAGCTTGCCGGGACCGAGCCCCGCCGGCCGGGCCCCTGCCTCTCGGGGCAGAGCAGGGCTTTCTGGCCGGCCCTTCGGGGCGAGAGCTCCCCGCCCGCGCACGCCCACCGCGGAGGCCCCCTGCCGGCTCCACGCCCCGACCCGGCTGTGCCTCCCCACCTGGATGTGGCAGGAGATCTCCGAGTCGTCCAGCAGCCGGATGGTGCATTTCATGTCCTGGCTGAGCGACCTGACGCTGGAGCTCCGAAAGTGGATCATCTTCATGGTCCCACCGCCTCTCGGCACACAGCGGCAAGAGGCGAACATGCACCGCGGCGCGGGGGGCGGGCGCAGGCTGGGCGGGCACCCTCGCCACGCACCTCCCGACCCGGGCGCGGCCTCCCGGACAGCTCGGCGGCGGCGCCAGCGGCCACACGTGCGCCCGGGGCGGGTCCGGGCCTCCCGCGCCGCGCCGCGCCCTCTGCCTCCCCGCGGCGCTCGTGCGCCCCCTGCGCCAGCTCAAGCGGGAGACCGAGCTGCGACCCCGCGGCGCCACACACCCCTGCGCGGTGGGGGAGGGCGGGACGCGGCCCGGGCCCTGCGGTGCTGCTCGGCGCCGCCGCCGCTGCGTCAGGCCTGGCCCGGCTGCGTCCCCGCCTCGCTGCCTCCTCCCCACGCCGGCCGCTGTTGCCCCGGCCCGGGTTGTGCACGTCCCTGCCCGGCACCCGAGCGACCTGGATCCACGCACGGGAATGTGGCCCGGAGGAGGACCGGGAGCTGGCGCGAGCCCCACGGCGACAGGAGGCCCGTGCGCAGCCACTCCAGGAATACCATCAGTGTAACCATCCTCTGCACTGCTGGGACTGTTAAGTCGTGCTGCTTTATTCTGTGTTAACTGTGAGCCTGTGCCCTGCTGTAAGAAATCGAGAGCCTTGCTTAAGCATTTCTCCTTAAATCTCCCAACACTCGCATGACTCTGGACTGCGGCGCAGGCAGGGTCCCTACCTGCCCTTCCCACTCAGGCTGGCCCCTGCACCTGCCGGGCTCCAGGAGTTCACCAAAGGAGATGTGGTTCATCTCGCTTGAGTGTAGTCCCTGGGGTTTGGGGATCCGGAATTCCCTGCCAGTCTCCCGGAATTGTCCTCACCCACTGAGGCTGCCAAGGTCCCTGTGTGAGGTACTTGATGCCTGGCCTCAGCGTGGTTTTTGAGGCAAAGTAGATGGAGCCTGGAGGTGTAGGCTGGGATGTCCCACCACACCTCCTTATCCCCCAGTACTGTGGCTGGAACGCTGGGGTGCTTTATCAATGAGCTTCAACCTTGGCCTTTTCGGGCTGGGGCGTCGGAGAGACGGAGGGACGACAAGACCTCACCAATTTGTCCAGGCTGGCCTAGAACCTGCTAACTTCCTGCTTCTGCCAAGTATTCTAGAGAGTATCGGCGTATCTGGCCCTGCTGCTCTTTGAGCAAAACAGATCATTAGGAAGGAATGTGTGCAAGAGAAAGGGCTTGATGCCCTATGCCACCTCCTTCACGGTGCGCCACAGCTGCACAGAGCCACTTAGCCAGAGGCACGGCCTGTCCCCGGAGGAAGAAACGCAGGAAATTTGACCTTGACAGGGTCTGGTGGGCCCCATGTGGTCCAGGAGGCTGTTGGGGTTGGCAGCAGTGGCGGACCTGCATCACCCCTAGACTTGCCCTTCTGCCTGCTCTGCTACCTTCCCATGTCTGCTGAACACGCTGTTACTTGGCTAGACAGGGGCCCCCAAACCACAGCACTTCGTCCAGACAGCAGGGTGGAGCGTATTTTACCTCACATCGGCATAGGTGATTATGGTTTTTAAACACGGAGACAACAGTGTGTGCATGTGTGTGTGTGTGTGTGTGTGTGTGTGTGTGCGCGCACGCGCGCGTGCATGCACGCCCACGCGTGTTCTGGCCTTCAAGTGAGCGATCAGAATGAAGGGTCTGGAAGGATGTGGAGTTGATCTTACCCAGTGAATGGCCGACTTTGGGGAACTTGGGAGAATCTCAGCAGTTCTCAACTTCAAAGTGGAGCATAGCTGTGGTTACCTTTGCTTGTGGCACAGGGGATGAGAAGCTGTGTGTGGAAAGGCCAGTGGAGGAGGGCTTACATTCACACGCTGTAAAGCACCGTATGCCCTCGTGGAGAGGCAACGATTGGGCCTGCTTTGGTCTGAAAATTGTAGTTATTGGGGCTGGGGATTTAGCTCAGCGGCTTAAGCGCCTGCCTGGCAAGCG
The DNA here is from genome assembly GCA_004027295.1 of Dolichotis patagonum. Taxonomy (NCBI): domain Eukaryota; kingdom Metazoa; phylum Chordata; class Mammalia; order Rodentia; family Caviidae; genus Dolichotis; species Dolichotis patagonum. The sequence goes on along the minus strand of PVJX010019375.1, from coordinate 26,690 downwards.
TGAGGTCATGAGTTCAATTCCCGGCACCAAAAAAAAAAAAAAATTGTAGTAATTGATTGAAACATCTCTCCTGACCCAAAGAGCAGACAGTCAAGAGTGCAAAGAAGAGTCACCATTTAACCCGGGCGTGCTCTCCCTGCAAGGCCACACTCTCGTCTGTCTTGCGATAGAACAGAATAGATATCCCAGAAACAAACCCACATGAATCTAATCATCTGATATATGACAGAAAAAATCAACCCAATGAAGAAAGGACAGTCTTAAACAATGGTGCTGAAAAACCAAGATCCACCTGGAAAAAAAAAATCCACATATGGCTCTTACACTGTTCACAAAAATTAACCCAAAATGGATTTGTCTTAGTTACTTTTTACTCATCGCTAAGACAAAATACCTGATGCCCAAAGTTGGGGAAGGAAAGGTTTATTTCTTACAGTTTTTGGAGGTTTCAGTCCAAGTTGGCTCTAAGGCAGGGTGGCATGGCGGGGCCGCAGTTCATGGCGGCTGCAAACAGCAAAGCAGACACCAGCAAGAGAGCGAGACACACCTTCTTCCTGCCATTACATCACATCCTGGCTCCACCCCCTAGGTAGCACTGACACCATCAATCCAAGCACTAGACAATGAACCAGTCACAAATGTACAATGCAAATACATGAGGCCTGGGGGCCACCGACACAAGCTATGACATTCCACCCCTGACCCCCAGAGACTCATGTATTACCTTTATATAAAAGACATTTAGTCCATCTCCAAGAGTTACCAAAGTCCTAACATTTTCAGCATTGCTGAGAAGTCCAAGTCCCAAGTGTCCTCCAATATCTATGGCAAACTCTTAACTGTAACCCCCGTACAAGTGAAACAAGGTTAAACATTTCTGAAATGCAAAGGCACAAAATAAACATTACCATTACAAAAGTTACAAACGGGGGAATATAAAGCATTGGAAACAACGCAAGTCCAACATCCAGCAGGGCAAACGTCAAGTCCTAGAGTTCCATGCTCAGCATTTGAAGCAATCTGGTTGCAAGCTCCAAAAGGCTTGGGTGATTCCACCCCAAGGGTACTTCCAGGGATTTCAGCTCCCGCAGCTTTTCTCTTGAACCTTCTCTGCTTAGTTTTTGCAGCTTTCCTTGGATGATCCACGTTCTTGGCTTTTCCAAACTTCTGGGGTCTCCACAGCACCTTTGGCTTCACCCTTACATCTTTACATATTTCCCTCTCAGGGGCACACTGCTTGGCCTCCCAGGCCCTTTGCAATCGAGGTGGAAGCCATCTTACCCTCAGAATTTGTGCATTTTCCTTGCACCTAAAGTCAGCACCATGTGGATGCCACCAAGGCCTGCTGCCAGCTGGAGCAGTAGCCAGGCTTTTCTCTCTCTTGGCTATAGGGGTCCAGTGCCTGGATTGCTGGGCTCTGTTTACCTGATTGTGAAGAAAAGCTTTTCTGTGTTCTGCCATTCTGGAACCTCATGTGGCTGCCGCCATTCTGGAACCTCATGTGGCCTCCCGTGCCATTCTAGAGCATGGTACTCTGAAGCTTTCTCATCTGAGAAAATTCTTTCACCTTTGCAGTTTGGAGGCTGCAAAGGGTGGAGACCCGCTGTTTCCTGGGATGCCCGGTGGCCATCTTTCTTATCTCTCTGTTCCTTCTCAGCAATCCAAGTCTCAGCACTATCTTTACAATCCACAGCTAGAGTTTTCCTTCTGGCCAAACTCACAGTGTTTTAAATTATCCTGCTGGGCTCTTTGTTCTTGACTAGCAACATAAAGCTGGCTAAAAGCCCCCAACAATAGCCATACCACAGCCTCAACGTTTGACTGCCTTGAAATTTCCTTTGCCAGATTAATCAGTCCATTACCCTTAATCTCAGTCTCAGGCAAAGTCTCTGGGCATGAGCAAAATGCAGACAAACTTTCTGCCAAGCCATAACACACATCATAGGGAGTCCAACAACCAATATAGTCCTCCTTCCTAGCAGAAACCTTGCAAGCCTGGTCTTTACCATCAGGCTTTCTATCAGCCTTCTGGTTTCCTGAGCTCTGACCAGAATCTCCTCTATAGAACAACCTAAGTTGCTCCAGCTCTGTGCATCCAGGCAACATGTCCGACCTTTCCAAACTCTGCCCACAAGCCATTTCCAAAGCCTCTTGAAAAACATGGTCAGGTATATTCACAGCAATGACCCCACTCCTCCATACCAAATTCTGTCTTAGTTACTTTTTACTCATCGCTGAAACAAAATACCTGATGCCCAAAGTTGGGAAAGGAAAGGTTTATTTCTTACAGTTTTTGGAGGTTTCAGTCCAAGCTGGCTCCAAGGCAGGGTGGCATAGTGGGGCCACAGTTCATGGTGGCTGCAAACAGCAAAGCAGAAACCAGCAAAAGAGAGAGACACACCTTCTTCCTGCCATTACATCACATCCTGGCGCCACCTTCTAGGAGGGTGTAGCACTGACACCATCAATCCAAGCACTAGACCATGAACCAGTCACAAATGTATAATGCAAATACATGAGGCCTGGGGACCACCGACATAAACCATGACAGGATTGTAGACCTACATGTAAAATATAAAACTTCTAGAAAATAACATATGAAAAAATCCAGGTAACCTTGAGTTTGGTAGTAAATTTTTATTTAAACATCACAAAGCATGATAAATTAGATTCCACAGTGATGTATGCATTTGTATGTTTGTAGCAGCACAATTCATAACAGTTAAATCTTGGAAGCAACCTATATATCCAACAACAGATGAATAGATAAAGAAAACATGGTATTTATGCACAAAGAAGTCCTACTGTGTCATAAAGCATAAACTCGAGTCATTTGTAAGAAAATGGATGTACTCTGAGACCATACTGTTAATCAGACTCATAAATATCACATAGTTTCTCTTATATGTGAAACTCAATATATAAATAAAGTGCAAAATAAAAAACAATAGGAAAAAAGAGAAAAAAGTTATTGTAATGCAACATGGACAATGTATCTAAAATTGTTTCACGTGTTTTACAAGGGTTTTGGCCTATTAATCGGGATGTTTATCTGTATGTGTGATAATTAACTCTATAAAGGACTTGTAAATAAATTAATCTGATCCTGGCCAAAAAAAAAAAAAAAAAAGGGTGGGGAGGTAGAGAAAGAACTGGCATGTGTTATGTACATATACCAATTCCCCACAATCATTAGGTGCTGCAAACATGTACTAACAAATAAATTAAATTTTAAAGCATGATAATTTTGACTTTATTGAAATATAAAACTTCTGCTTTGGGAGGGACACTGTGAGGGGAATAAGAAGACAAGCTACAGAATAAAAATATTTGCAAAGCACATATTAGAGAAAGAACCTGTATCCAAAACGTACCAAAAAAAAACCCTCTTTTAATACTCAACAATAGGAAAGAAATTCAATTTTTAAAAGGGCAAAACATTTGGACAGTTCACCAGAGAAGATGAGCAAATGCTAAGCTTATGAAATGGTGCTTGACCTCTGCATTGCTAGGGAATTACAAATGCACCTGTCTGGTGATAGAACCCAAGGCATTGACAACACTGATGATGAGAATGGAGAATGGCTTGGTCACTTTGGAACACAGTTTGGTGGCTTCTTACAATAGTGAACATAGGTTTACTGCTCCTTGGTCATTGAATAAATGTGTTGAAATTTTATGTCCACACAAACTTGCACATGGATGTTAGAAGTTTCTTTCGTAAATGTCCAAAATTGTCGGGAACCAAGATAAACAGATAAGAAAACTGTTGCATTATACAGTGGAATAGTGATTTAAAGAAATTAACAATTATGCCATAAGAAAAACATGGAGGAAACTTAGATGTATATTTCTCAGAGGTCAATGTGAAAAGGCCGTAAAATGCATCATTCTAGGAATTCTGCTCCTTGGTGATTCAAGAAATGAGTTGAAATTTTAAGTCCGCAAAAACCCGCACATGGATTTTAGAAGTTTCTTTCAAAAATTGCCCAAAATTGTGCAAACCAAGATAAATGGATAAGCAAACAGGATTACAAATACATAACAAACAACTATGTAAATAACAAACAACTATGTGACATTCTAGGAAAGTAAAACCATAGAGCTAGGAGTAAAAAGTGGGAATAAAATAGGAGGGGTGAAATGAAAAGGTGACGAGCATAATGTTTTTAAGACAGCAGAAGTATTCTGTTTGAAACACTAGTGGTGACTCCACGACATTATGTACCCATCATAACCCTTAGCACACAAAGAATAAACCCAAATCCAGACAGTTTAACAATATATTGATGCTGTTTCCTTAATCACAGCAAATGGACCACAGAGAGGCAAAATGTTTACTATGAGGAAACTGGGGTGGGAAGGTCAGGTAAATGAGAATTCTGTACAATTCTTTTGTAAACCTAAAAATGTTCCTTTGAAAATTCTATTGTTAAAATAAGAGCTGAGCTGGGCATGGTGGCATTCCAGTGCTCAAAAGGCTGAGGCAGGAGGATTGCAAGTTTGAAGCCAGCCTACACAGCAAGACTCTGTCTAAAGGAAAAAAAGAACTGAAAATATTTTAACACTTGTTGGGTGTAGAGGTGGATGCTTGTAATCCTGAAACGGAAGAGGCTGGGGCAGGAGGATCACAGCGTTCTAAGCTAGCCTGTGTGTTATCAGGTAGTTCCTTCAGAAATGACTTGCCAATAAAAAGTATTCTTGCCTTGAACAAAGTCATTGTTATTTACATAGTTGTTTGTTATGTATTTGTAATCCTGTTTGCTTATCCTTGAACAGGTCATTCTTGCCTTGAACAAAGAATTGGATGAGACAAACCAAAAATGGTGCCAAAAGTTTATTGGATGAGTATGTATGAAACCAGCTCTACAGAATGGACTTGGGCCAAACAATGAGCAAAACAGGGTTACAGCCAAAGTACATGCTGCGTCTAAGAAACACAGCACAGACTAGCATGGAAACTCATGCAAGATAGTGGCTTTCCACAATGGCTGGTCTTCTTTTATGCCATCTATATCTCATGGGAGCTCCTAAGAAGTTCCACATACAGGGCCCTGAGAATTACTCAGCACTGTACTGGGATCTTATAATTGACAGGTCCTGCTCATTTTCCCCAGCCAGCTTTGCCATGCTCTAATCTCCTATCTCATTTCCCCCTGAGAAACACAAATCCCCATAGATCTTTATGGGGTGCTGAAGGAGTGGAGATCTCTATCTTCTATATCTTCTTTAAAAGCTGGAAGAGGAAGTAGACCCTACCTATCAGGGGTTATGTATTCTCCAACCAGCTTGGAGTGTTACGGCTTGTAATTGGGTTGAGGGAAAAAAAATCTGTCTGAAAATAATGAGAAAAGAGTTAATAATCTCCAGACTCCCTGTTTTATGAAGAAAACAAACCTTACAATTAGCCCAGATGTAAGGAGCAGGTCAGACTTCTATGCTTTCTATTCAGAAGAGTGTACATTGAGACGTATGTCAGATAAATGATCAAGAGTCTGAAAGCCATGGCCTTGGCAAGGGGTTGTTTACTTAGCTGTAGCAGCTTTGCTTTCAAAAGAGAAATCTTGGGGCTGGGGATTTAGCTCAGCGGCATAAGCGTCTGCCTTGCAAGCACGCAGTAGTGAGTTCGATCCCCAGTAAAGAGAAATCTTAAGTCTTCCAGAGGTTGATAGGAGTCGTTTTTTGTTGTTGTTGTTGTTGTTGTTGTTGTTGTTGTTTTTCTTTTGGGTGATCATGTTCTTTAGGCAGTTCAGTGGGACTAGCTTTAATCTAGAAAGATGAACCCAATTATCTGTCGCTGGGATAGTTACTGCAGTGGGTACTGCAAGGATCACTGAAAAGAAAGGGGCTTTTCCATTTTGGCCTGAATTGGTCTTCTGGTGTTCCCTTTCTCCAAGTTTTCACAAGCACTTGATCTCCAGGTTGGACACTTAGTGGTTGCCTTGGGCCAGGAGTCAGCAGGAATCTGTGCTTGTACATTTGAGTACCTGTTGTACTTGGCTCAGATTGATGAGATTTGTTAAGAATCTCATAGTGTCTGGATCTTCTGTCATATCGGAGGACAGAAATGGCCTGCCTCTCTTTAAAATAAAATAAAAAATAAAAAGAAATGACCTGTCTAACATCCCAAATGGGCTCAAACTTAGCCAAGTTTTGGTCATGTTATGAACCGTCACGAGTGCTATGGGCAGTGATCAGAGCCAGGATTCAGAAGCCTCTTGCCAAAGTTTTGCCAGAGCTCACTGAGGGGTATAGTTGGCTCTCTCTGCCTTTCCAGAAGATTGAGACCACCAAGTGGAATAGAGGTAATACTTTATTCCTAAAGCCTTTGCCACTTCTTGAGTTATTTGAGGTGTAAAAGAAGGTCCATTGTCACTCTGGGGCAGTATAAATCTGGGCATGATTTCTTCTAAGTACCACCCTGATACCTCTGTAGCCTTTTCTGAACAGGTAGGAAGGGCCCCAACCCAGCCAGGAAAGATGTAAATTAGAATCAAGATCTGTTGAAATCCACTACAGGGGGCAAATGAGTAAAGTCTAATTGCCAGTCCTCCCCAAAGTGTGTCCCTCACCTCTATAAAGCTCTAATACAGGAGGTAATTCAGGCTTGCCCAGATTTTTGTAGGTACAGAATGGGCAAGTTTTGCAGACCTGTTTGGTAGTTGTTGCTGGTCCTAACCCTATGAAAACTCAAGTGAACTTTTCAAATGTAGCATCCATATAGGAGGAGGGGTTTTATGGCCTTCTACTGTATCCCTTAGGGAAGGACCAGTTTTTTTTTCCTCTTTACCACCACAGTCCCCTTTTAATTTCTCCTTGTTCTAAGGTCCATTCATCTTCCTGGGCAGTATAGACTGGTTTGTTTTTTTTGTTTTTTTGTACCGGGGATAGAACTCACGACCTCGCGCTTGCCAGGCAGCCGCTTAAGCCACTGAGCTAAATCCCCGGCCCTATAGACTGGTTTTAATGGCTCCCCAGGAACCGCGATAAAGACTAGAGTCTTAAGGGATATAGGGCTGCCTTCTTTCCTTCCCTATTGGCCTTTTGATTTCCCAAGGAGATCTCAGACATGGCTCACTGGTGTCTTTTACAGAGCATGACTATGATCTGTCCGGGAAGATGGACTGCCTCTGGGCTTAGGCTAACAATCCTGGCATAGCTGAATTTCCCCTACCAGGTATTCCATTATATCATGCAGCGGGAGTTACCTGTTGGCTAATTTGGTTAGGGAAACCCAGTAAATAAAATCCATTTGGATCTTAGTCAGAATTTGAGAATTGTCCCCAATTTTGTTAATAAATCTCTTTCTACCAGGAGAGTAGGACACTGTGAGACAATTAGAAATTCACAGTTAAACATCTGACCTTCAAAGAGGCACATCAAAAGAGGGATAAACAATCTCCAACTAGGGGACTCTTCAACCCCAACTATGGCTACAGACTTAGATTTCCAGAGAAGGAAATCACAAGAGAGAGTGGCCTTTGTATCTGTAAGCAGTTGAACTGGCTTACCACTGACATTCAAGATTATCCAGGGTTCCTCTGGGAGATGGTGATGTCCGTGGACAAGGGCATCGCAGTTCCCCAGGGGCCTCTTCAGTTTCCAGGGCAGAAAACTGTGGTTTGATTGGCCTAGTCCTTCTCTGGGAGCCATGACAGTCATACATTCAGTACCCAAGAGTCAGGTGCAATCTCACTAAAAACAGGAACTCTTTCCTCATTGTCCCTGGGTTTTTCCTTAAATGACTTAGGTTTAAAGCATTACCGACTGCAATGACTATAATTTTAGCTTTTCTCCTTTGTATCTCCCAATTGTTGAACACAGAAAAGGCCATGTCCATCAATTGGGTTACACATGTCTAAGGCCCCATCTGAAGTTTCTGTAGCTTATGCCAAATATATGACAGGTGAAATGTTGTCCCATTAATGCTTCCTCCTTGCTAAAAGATGGATCTTTCTGGTCCATGTTGAGTATTCTAGTGACAATATGGCTCAGTTGAGGGGAGAATACCCTCTCCAGGGTAGTTTCCTTCCCTTTTCAAGGAATATTGCACATCTGCATAGTTTCTAGTCTCTTGTAGGATTCTTTGTTTTCATCTGGGGAACAGCAAGTGGCCAAGATATATTGGACATCTCACCATGATAAAAGCAAGGGCCAAAGTATGAAACCCATCTGCAAACCTGCAGGAATCTTTGTATCATTGGCCCAATCATTGCCCACACAGTTGGACATATGCAACTGAAAAAGGAACCTGCACTCGAGTATTTCCTTCCATCCTTGGGACTTCACTTATGGGCAGGACAAGGTGTGAACCAGAGTAGTAGGAAGCACTACTTTGCCTTCAACTTTTGGGGCTTCTTTGGGGCTTAAAGTTGTCTATGTGTTCCCAGTGGGACTTGGGCTGCCTGAGGAGGCTGCTTCGGGAGCCGAACAACGCTGAGTTCCTCTGAGGCATTAGACTCTAATGGAGTCCCCTGGTCACTTGGGAGGATAAACCTGATTTATTGGTCTGAAGATCATAGGAAGGAGGTGGAGATGACTTTCTAGACCAGCAAGATGCAGGCGTCCTGAGAGACAAACAGAACAGGATCATCCAGGATATCTTTGTCTTCCTAAGAGCCTGTCCTCAGTGCTATTGTTCTTGAGCACTCTCTTTGATAAACAGCTATAAAAGCCTGGTCATAATATTACAGATGGCTAAGTTATTTAGAAATACAGGCAATCAAACAGGGCTGGGCCCTGGACAGGTCAGTGAAGAAGTCACCTGCGACTGACTGGAGGCACATTCACTGAGGACCAGGCTTCAAGAAAAGAGGACCAATGCACTCCGGTACTTACCCTAGGGATGAACAGCAGTGATTGATGTTCTAAATGGGCATCCATCACGTTGGGGTAGAGGACCAAACCTGCACCCCTTCCAGGAAAGTCCTTGTCCCTTGTGCACTTGTTACATGACTTGCTTCCCAGTTTGACCCCCATTTAATCAATATTACCTAAGCAACTACACTTGCTGTAATCTTATTAGTTCACCATAATTTTGATCCACCTCACACCCACCTTATGACTTCTCATTGGATCAATATTACCTAAGCAACTATGCTTGTAATCTTATTACTTAAGGATAGCTTTGTCCCACCTTGAACCCATCTCAGTTTGTGGATTTTCTCAATTAAACAACCTTGAGAAGTGTGGTCTGTGAATAATCCACTTCCTAAGCCCCCTTTTGCCTCTGTTAGACAGAAGCTTTTCTTTTAGTAAATCTTTCTTACTCTTAACCCCCATTATTCTAGAATTCATTCCTTGATTTTAGAGGACATGAACTCAGGAGTTTCAGACATCTAGCAGGTTGGGAGTGGTTTTCCTCTATATCATGCCACCTTTCATGTTTCAAGCAGAAATACTGTAAATGCACAACAGTTTCATTATCTAGAGTGCCATCCTGTACCCATCTTTTGTCACCTCTCAGTTCACACTGAACCCAGACAGTATTACAACAGTAGATAAGCTGTCCTTGTTTTAAATTATCAGGTTCACATCTGTCCCATTTGTCAAGGATATGGCCTACTGGCAAAGTCAGTGAAATTCACATGGTGATGAGATCCAACTGATTTCCCATTTGCTTGTCTTGGGCCCTATCGAGGAGATAAGTAGGCCTCTGCACTTCAGGGTGATGTCTCATGCAGAAGGAGGCACCCTGAAGTCCACAAGGTGCCCCTGAGAGACTGGACAAAACCTGGAACCTCAGAGTGATGCTAATCATTTACCATGGAAGAAAACCCCTCCCCAGGAGATTTTGTAACCAATTTTGGACCCATTAACTCACTAGGGAGAAGGGGACTGGGCCAAATGTTAGACTTGCCTAGTCCGAACTTCTATGAGGTAATGGCAGAACTTTCCTTCATCTAAAATGATTTGTCTGTTTTCTGCATCAGCAAATGCTCGTTTCCTATCGGCTTAACTTAGTTGTTGGACATGAAGAAAAGGTTGGGGCAGTTTAGAGTTCTTTCTCTCTGATCTTACAAGCCTCCAAAAAAAGGAAAGTACACAATGGCTGGAAAAGATCAGTAGTAAGGTCAGAGAAAGCTCCAGGTGAGTTATTGAAATTCTCAGACCGGAAAGGTGAGATTGGGAAGTCTCAAGTGCTAAAATTGCCTCCTCACTAGCAGATCAGAAAGGGAAGCTCCGCACTTCCTCCAGAGAGTAGATAAGGATCCAAGCCAGTCTGTCTCAGTGAAACTTGTCCTCCAAGTCTCAAGAATGGACACCAAGGTAGCATCTTTTAATTGGCGGAAGGAGTCCTGTGGTTTATTAATAGGCAGGTGTATTTTTAGAACTTTCCCAAGCAAAGCTCTTTAAACCAGCTTGTTGAACCCCATGACGGCCCAACTTGTAGACCGTGTGGGAAGACACTCCTGTGTTCAGGCCTCAGGCACCAATCTTTCCTCTTATTTGTATTTAAACAGGAAAATACAAGAGCCAGGTGAGGATGGCCTTGGTCAGGCTCTCGGACCAGAGGAGAGCAAAATGTTGCTGCTGCTCTGGTTCTGCTTTTAAAATGAGACAGGTTTTCTTCTGAATTCTGATTTCTTCTCCATTTTGGAGTGGGATGAGACAATCACCTCCAACCCGATGATGGAACCAAGCCTCCTTTTTGCTTTCGGGCATCCACCCCATAAGGAAGAAGAACACAGAAGAGGAGGAGGAGGAGGAAGAGGAGGATACGGGGAAGAGGAAGAGGAAGCAGAAGCGGAAGCAGAAGAAGAAGAAGAAGAAGAAGAAGAAGAAGAAGAAGAAGAAGAAGAAGAAGAAGAAGAAGAAGAAGAAGAAGAAGAAGAAAGAGGAGATAAAGGGGGGAAAGATGGCAACAACTCATGAGGCACATCCCCATAAAAGTGACTCATATTCATGCAAGAAGACAAGGTGGTTGCTGACAATGTGAGCACCCCTGACCAGAACATGAGCCAGTAAAAGCCACTTACAAACTAGGAGTTCACCCCTGTAATCCCTGCACTTGGGAGGCTGAGACATAAGGATCACTGCAAGTTTGAGACCAACCTGAACTGCACAGTGAAATACTGTCTCAAAAAGACAAAAAAAAAAAAAAAAAAAAAAACCCTAGGGTATGTGGAGAACAGGCTAATTTAGCAAAATACACCACAAACAAATGCACAGACAATCAGGCAACCAAGGAGTGAACATGCAGCTAGAAGGAAAAACAAAAACCTACATTCCTTCCCCCATCCCCACAACTGGACTAGGAAGGCCCACCTTGGCACCTTGATTTCCCTGATTCCTGATTTAGAAGCGAGAATGAAGGAAAGAAGGAGAAAATAACTTGCAGCATTTTAGAAAGAAACAGAAAGTGTACACACATAGATCTTATCTTGGTCTTTGGTATCTGAGCTTTATTCTTGTACCTGGCCACACCAAAATGTTCTCTCATGTCTGGGGTCTCCAACTATTGCACTGTAAACTCACAATAGCAGCGCTCCAGGATGGCTGGTCTTCTTTTTATGCCATCTGCCTCTCGTGGGCTCTGGAGAAGTTCCACGTACAAGGTCCTGTGAATTACTAGGCACTGTCCTAGGAACTTGTACTTGACAGGTGTAACATATGTAAGCAACAGAAACCATCAGGTTTGTGTAAGGCAAGGTGGTATGGAATGTATTGTGCTTGGGTTCAGGCAGAGATTGTGATAAGACATTCTTCCCTGAACAAAGAGAAGTGTGTCCCTTTTACAGAGATGGAGAGAAGGCAGGGGACACTAGGCAGGAAGGTTCTAATGAACACCTGTGGTTAAGGTTTTTGGCAATCTTCCATCTCAGTGGGCAGAGTCCTCAAAGTGTCCATTGTAAATTTTTGAGTGTCTCTATATGTCTCCAGGTCTTGCAAAATTCTTTGTCCTATCTTATCTCCTCTCTTGTGTTTGCCCAGTGATGAGCTGAGTTCCCTGCAGAGAGTAGTGCTTCTGCTGGCAAGCAGATGGGGAGCTACAAGAAAAGAGTCAAGCCAGGTTGCAGACTTGCAACAGGTCCTGCTCATTTTCCCCAGCCAGCTTTGCCACACCCTAATCTCCTATCTCATGGGTACATAGCGAATTCAAGTCCAGCCTGAACTCTAAAACGAGATCCTATAAAGACCTTCATTGAGTATTTTATACTGAACCATTTATTTTTTACACACATTATTTGTGGAAAGTTTTAAATTAAATTCTAAAAGCAGAAACACAAAACAGACTCAGCAATTTAAAAGAAAAAAAAAAGAAAGAGTTTTAGTCACTAACTAGGTAAGTTTTGAACTTGTCTCGAATGTGGATTTATCTGCCCTGGATATGTACTGTTCTTCAATATGGATGTCTTATTTGCAGGTATCAAATGAAGAAAGGGCTCCGCACAAGTTATACTCAATCAGTTGACACTCCACATAGTTTTCATGGAGCCACTGTCACTCCTGCATGTTAAACAAGTGAAAGAAAATGTAATTGTTCTTAAGCATCTGTGTGTGTGAAGTGAGAAGGTTTTCATGAGACGGGTAAAACTAATACAAAAATGCTGTTTACAGTCAGGAAGTTAATTGTCAGAGCTAAAGTTCACTCCATGGAAAACTGCTCATGTTATCTGTCTGCATGGAAACTGTCCACAGCCTAGTTGGCACCATTGAGAGCAAAGAAAACAGAAAAGCACCACTGTCAGAGAATGCATCAGCAGACATATGGGCAATATTTCATCTAATAGAAAGCAGGCTAGGTCAGATAATCATCAGTTAATTGATGTAACTGAAGATACAAGTACTCTAACAGACATTTTTTTGGTATATGTGCTACAGAAAGGCACACTGCCCCTCCTCTTTTGCAGACTCTTTGAGACAGGGTCTCACTAAGTTGCTTAGGCAACACTTGAAATTTCCATCCTCCTGCCTCAGCCTTGAGTGTATTTTGGTATATAAATTATACCTTTATAAAATAAGATCACAGGAGGCAAACGAGTTTCTCATAAAAATGGAGGCTTTTATTTAGAAGTTTATCACTTATTCAATATACATTTACATTATATTTAGTTATTATAATCTTATTATAAATATATATTGCATTTTTCAACAAGTCCCACATACATGGCTCTAGTTTCCTTCCAGTTTCTTTCCAGTGTGCCATAGACATTCTCTGAATGCCAAGAAATAAAAAAGATGGGGCAGAAATTACTAGTTACTCATCAAAATAAATTTTTCCCTTCATTCACAGGGTATGCACTGAAAAATTTTCTTTATTATTTGTTCGCACACTGTATTAGAACTGCACACCTATGCCACTGCTGAGGGATTTCCCAGCATCTTCTCATAGGGCAGGCAGATGTGGGGCTTAGTCACGTGACTTGCTTTGGCCATGGCATGTGGGTTTGTGAGCCCTTATGGGGCTGCATCTCCAGAGATAGCAAGCATCTCAGCTTTCTCTTGTGTTCCTTTATCGTAAGAAGAGCATACCTCAAAGAGAACCTTCCCCACTAGTATGGGCTCCAGAGTGAATACCTATGGATGGAACTCATCTGACAGATAACTGACATCATGCCTGATATGTGGCCTTAATCAGAGGCTTCCAACTCAGTCTACCTTAGGTCAGCTGAACAGTAGTCTGTGCAAATCTGTGAGAACTTGAAGAAGGTACTGTCATTTAAAAGCCACCAGATATGGTGGTGCTTTGTTACATGTCATTATTGCAATCCTGGCTAAACAGCACACACACTGCTAATGGAACCACTGCTGGGTACAAAGCTGAGATGCATCTTCCACAGTTACCTGGAGACAGGTGGCTGCTTCTTACTGGTGAATTACACACAGGAATGCTCTATGCCCCATCCAACTCAAGCAAGACCACAAATGTTCCTCTCTCTTCCCACTGGCTGGGACCACTGTGTGGAAGGCATCTGCCTTTGACAATCCATGTGATGGGGACGCACTTGGGGGTGGTGGATCACATCTTCAAAGGACTCAAGTTGAGCTTGGACCCAGACTGCTCAGCTCAGTCTGCCAAAGGAAGTAGTGTTAGTTTACTTTCTCTTGAAGCCACTGTATTTTGAGCATCCTTGTTACATCATTTATTTTTGCCTTTACTAGCAGATTCTTACTAGAAGCTCTGTGGTGTTATTCCTGGAAACTTAGCCCCAAATCTGCTTCTACAGCAATGATTCCTCCTCCCTGCCCAATCATTTCATGAAATGCTGATATCCTTTTTTTAAATTTTATTTAAAGAGAAGAAAGAAAATAAAGCAAAAACAAAACAGAATAAAGGGCAGCAACAATACAGAATTCCAAGGAAAAAAGGAAAAGAACAACAACAAAAAAACCTAAGAGATTATTACTTGACAAATTACATACTGACTTCTTGGAAATAGTTGTTCAAATTATAAAGCTAAAACGTGTAAAGTAGACATTCAACAGTGAGTCTGTTAACAGTTCTGTTCCACGATCTGACAAAAAAAACAGCAATATGGTCATCCATCTTACCCACTTAAATATACATTCAATTATATCAAAAGGGTAAAATTAAACACGACAAAACAGAACAAAGCGTATCACAAGAAAGCAATGTAAGGGACATAAATTCCAAAACTAGACAATTGGAGATATTCACTCTCTATCGTATTGACTCTTGTTTTCTTCCAAATAGTTGTCCAGATTGTCACATACAGGGAATTCACATGAAACAACCTAGTATGGAATTGATCTGAGCAGGACAAGGAGGGCATTTCAGGTCTTCAAGACCAAACAATAGGGAAGCCGCGAATGGCTGTCATAGTGTCTCTCATTCTCCTAAAAACAGCTGTCCATACCTTAATGTGTGTTGAATTTAAACAAAACAAAACAAGCTAAGATCACTTTGAACAAAGAATGATAATTTTGCTGGATTACACATCATGACCTTATGGAATCAGCATTGGGTACTGTAGACCAGCTACAAATAAAAATATAATTCAACAAAGAAAATGAAAATATGTCAGTCAAAATGCATTAGGCTACACTACAGTAATAAGTGGCCCTAAAACCTCAATGAACAAAAAACAATGATTTATTTCTTGTTTATTTTGCATGAGCACCACATATCAACTCCGCTTCAGAACCCAAGCTGGCATGACAACCCAGAAAGCTTGCAAGCCATCATGACAATGGATGAGGGAACACACCATGGCACATCACGTTTGCTACTCCTGACTCAAAATGAGTGTCGTCATCTTGCAGACCAAAGCAAGTGCTGCAGCCAGACCTGACGTGACTGGGGTAGGGAAGGGTAACCCTTGCCTCCAAGGATCGGCAGTGTATATTTGCAAACAAGCACACAGTCCACTACAAAGACGGGCCATCTTCCTGCTTTTCCTCTGCACCAGCGCTGCATCCCTTGTGTACATCTCTTCCTGCTCTTACTAGGCTGCACACCTGTAATCCCAGCATTCAAGAGGCTGAGGCAGGAGGATCACCTCAAGTCCAAGGCCAGCCTAGGATACAAGGTGAGTTCGAGGACAGCCTAAACTTCATAACTAGACCTTGTCTTAAACAAAACAAAACACAATTCACTATGCCTGTATCCATCCCTTCTCTGATATTGTGAGTTCCCTGTCCTGTGCATCTTCCTAGACATTGTCTAGCACAGGGCAACTACTCTTTATTGGAGCATAAAACATTAAAAGAGTGGATGGAATCTGATGCTTCTGCTTATGGAAGGTGTGAGATATGAAGGAAGGCACGCCCAGAACAGTCTGGCTACACAGCCGGGAGGTGCTCATGGAATGACTGCGACAGATCAGGAGGTAACAAGTTGCACACAAGTTGGGTTTGTGCTTGGCATTTATAACAAGCTGATTCTTAGGTCCAGTATTCTTCACCAGTTGACATGTGTTGCCAATGTTTGAAGGGAGGTAAGAGAGAGAGATGCAAACATTGCTCAAGCTGTGGGAAAGGCAGGGCCACATAGAGCGGGTGAAAGTTTAATCAGCCGAGGTGGCACCAAGCATCTGGGAGACTCTCACTGTGAAATATGGAGATTATATGAAAGCTTAACAAAAATAGAATTCCTGAGCAGATACCCCAAGGCATTCAATGCTATGCTCAAGATGACTGCAACCAGAGATGAACCTGGGAACACAAGATTCCACTTCAAGCCAGCTGGGGCTTGGCTGTCTCTTCCACATCAATTGTCTTTCCCTTTACATGGGATTTACAATGACCTTTCCCATTTCCAGATAGTGAAACCAATCCATTAGGGTGAGAATTTACTGCCACTGAGCCACAGGCTTTATTTTTGGTGAGATACCAATGTTCCACTTACAATAACAATAAAACTACAGAATAATTGGCAGAACTTAGATACCAACTTAAGGCCCCTTTGGAGTTCCAGAAAAAGATCACATCTATTTGTACTTCTAGTACCCAGCACAGGGTTTCATTTTCAAATGATGACCAATAAATGTTTATCAAATAAAAAAAGAGGTGAAGGCTAAGTAGCTAAATGAGAAAAAATGAAAGAGAGGGTGAGTGGATGACTGCAATGTGAAAACTGAGTCCTGAAGAAATGCAGCACTAGAATGGCCCAGAATGACCTAGTACCTTCAAGGCAGAGCTGTAATTAAAAGCCAAGTGCACTGGTGTCCAGGCTGGAGCCATTCAGGCTATCACAAAAGTGCTCACCCAGGCCACCTCCCCTGGATAGGTTTAGGGATTTTCCCCTCTGCCCACCCCAGTCTCCAGCACTGCCCAGTTTATAGGTGTCCTGGAGAATACAGAGCAGGGGACTGTCACACTCACAGGGAGGCCACACCTAAGGAAAGAGGCTATAGAAGGAAGGCTTCATTCAACCTTCATTAGTGTCTGAGCTCAGGGGATGAACAGGGGTCTTTGGAGGTTGTGAGCACAGCCTGTGTTCCTGGGTGGGCTCCTGGATGCTAAAACACCTCTCCTGGTGGCCCTTGCCAGTACACCTCCTCTCTTGGTCCTGTTTACCTTCTACTATCTTGATGCCCCCCCCCTGCTGGGGTAGGCTGGAATCCCCTCCTCATCCTCTAAACATTTTAGCAACACCCTGAGTTGTCCCTAACATAAGGCCAGGGGCTTTTGAAACCTAAAACTAGAGAGAAACTTTCTTTTCTCTGATTTATGTTAACAAGGAAAAAAATAAAAATGGAATATGAGACTTTGGTGAATTAGTCAGTATCTCAAACCATAATCTTGCCTCAAGGTGTCTGAGGGTTTTATGAGAAGACATGGAAACAAAATTCCTCCCAAACTCCCAACTCCCTCAAAACTGATCCATGGGCCATCAAAGGGGAGGAAGCCGAAAGCCTCATGATCAAATTATTTGAAAGAATAGCAGGAGAGAACAAAAGAGGTCAATACAGTTGTTGGCAAGATCCCAAAAGATACAAGGAAACAGACAACAGGCCAAATAAACAAAGAATCAGTGAGTCTAGAGAAGGTATTAATAAAAAGCTACCAGAACTAAACAAAATGATGCGAAGTCTCAATGACCAACATAGAAGCGAAAGTCCATAAAGAGGTTCCCAATAGAAATTTGGGAGATTTTAAATTTTATCAAAAGTATGGGCAGCAGAAGTAACCACTCTTAAGGACAGAGTGTCCCAGCTGAAAGACAGAGAGGTTTTGTCAGTGACAATTAATTATTAATATCCTGAAACAACAAGAAAACATGAAAAATGAATCCAACAGTTTTTAGGTAACACAAAGACTAAACAAAGATTAATTAGAGTTAGTGAAAAATCAGAAGACAGCATAAATGGCATTTTTAAAAACCTGATTACTGAAATAAGAGCAGAAAATTTTCCAAGTAAGGGAGAAGAACACAGAGCTAGAAGAGGCATGGAGACATGGAGAACCTCCAACAGCCATGATCAGAAGAGGACTCTCTAAAACACATCACAGACTAAATAAAAGTATATCTATCCTAAATTCAGACAAAATGGCCTTCAACCCAAACTAATCGAAAAAGGCAAAGAAGGTCACTACATATTGGTTAAGGGAACAATTCTATAGGGAGAGATCACAATTGTTAGTATCTTTGCACCAAACAACAGCATGCCCAACTCCATAAAACAAGTACTACTAGAGATAAAAGATCAATCAGATAAACCTCAACACAATTGTAGTGGGGGACCTCAGTATCCCACTACCACAAATACACAGCTCAATCAGACAAAACATCAACAATGAAGTATAAAAGTTGAATAAAACCCTTGAACAAATGGATTTTATAGATGTGTACAGTCTTCTACCCAACAAAAATAGAATACGCATTCTCCTCAGCAGCACATGGAACTTTCTCCAAAAATAAATCACATTCTAGATCAATAAAGCAAGCTTAAGTAAATGAAAAAGAACTGAAATTATATCATGCTTGTTATCAGATTATAGCACAATGGAACTATAAACCAATGACAACAGAGAACACAGACATTGTGCAAATACATGCAAGCTAAATGATACACTCTTAAGTGAACAATGCATTGCAGAGGAAGGCAAGGAAAATTAAGACAGTTTGTACAACTAAAATGTAGTGCCAGTACAGTACAACATACCAGAATTTATGGGACACAATTAAAGCAGTCTTAAGAGGGAAGTTTCTAACTATGAATACTCACATCACAAAAACAGAGCATGCCCAAATAAATAATCTAATGATACACCTCAAGGTCCTAGAAAAATAAGAACAATCCAAACTCAAAACTAGTGTAAAGAAGATACTGGCAAACAGAATGCAACAAATCATCAAAAGATCACACACCAGGACCAAATAAATTTCATCCTTAAACAATCCTTCATGTAAGGATACTTAAACATATGCAAACCAATAAATGTGCACATTACAAAAACAGAGAAAGGACAAAAATCATATCATCATCTCAATAGACAGACAAAAAACTTTTGGCAACGTCCAATATTCTTTCATAATAAAAATACTGAAGAAAATAGGTATAGAAAGACTATATCTCAATCTGATAAAAGTCAGTTATAACAAACCTACTGTTGATATCATATTAAATGGGCAAAAGCTGAAACTTTCCTCCTAACAAGACAAAGATGTCCATGATCACCACTTCTGTTTAACATAGTACTTGAAACTTTAGCCAGAGCAATCAGACAAGAAAAACAAATAAAAGGCTATATATACATATATATGTGTGTGTATATATATACATATATATGTATATGGAATAAGTCAAATTATTATTGTTTGGATATGACATGATATTCTACATAGAAAACTCAAAACATCCACCAAAAGACTCCTACAATTGACAATCAAATTCAGTAAAATAGCAGGATATGAAATTAACATACAAAAATCAATAGCATTTTTGGTACCGGGGATTGAACTCACAAACTCTTGCTTGCCTGGCAGGTGTTTACACCACTGAGTATAATAGCATTTCTGTACAGCAATAATGAATCTGCTGAGAGAGAAGGTAGATCCCAGGAAACATGCAGAGCAGGTCGTTTGCCTTTTAACCCCCAAATGGCCATAAGGTAAAGCAGGCTGGTCACGTTGGAGACACTGAGCAAGCCAAGTAATCACTTGAAAAGGCAGAGACAGCCGATATTTAATGCCATCTGGCTGCCCAGCTGGAGCTGGCTGGCAACCAGGTTGTTAACACCAGCAATATTTAATTGAATTTTTTCCATGTAATCACTGTGTGGACTCATTAATCCAGTGAGCTCATTTCCGGGGAATAATAAGAATAATGAGGTTTTATCTAGCATACAATTGTTCCAGTTGCCTTGCTTACTCCATTACTTTGCTGAAGTATTCCAGAGGCCACTGATGCTGTTTTTGATCTGGAAGTCAGGGGCAGTCTATTGAGCTGATCCATAGGCACCCACCCAGTCCTGTGCCTTCAAGAGTTCCCTGGCTGCAACATTTTGAGTCACCTCCAGCAGATACAACAGTGCTTAAGGCCAGAGATTTCTGTTGATGTAGGTGTCCCAAAAGCATGTCCTGTGGTTTCAGAGTAAGACTGAGAAATAACGTGAGCTAGCAGATGTTATTGTGGGAGACAACCCCAGTAACTCCCCTTGAATGCAAAACAGTTACTGTGACTTTGATTATTTGGAGACTTATTTCCTTATACTGATATGTAGAGAGCTGCCTGTGGTATTTCCTTCTCTCTTCAGTTGGCTCTAAGCATTGCAAATAAGGCTAGCCCAGGTGCTGATATGTAAATTCTAAAGCCAACAGACAGTCCTGTTTCCTTGCATAGTGTTGTCCACACAGGATATGAGCACAACGAGATGTTTAGAGCCAGTCAGCTCCAGAATGTGGAATGTCAACGGGGTACGAGCCTCAAGGTAAAAGGCTGTGACTCCCCAGGGCACAGAGTTTGCATATCAGAAACTGAAGCCACAGCCTTGCAAAACAATTCAGTTGCTACCTTAATTAGATTATGTCAATTGATCCTTCTGCATATCTTTATCTATGCAATTTTCTCCCCACCTGGCCAGCCAGCTCAAGTTACTCACATAATTCCCATCGTCCTCACTGTCACATATCCCTGAGCCACCCCCCTTCTTCACAAAATAATAAATTCTGGGAAAGGCCTAGGATCAGGGCCTTTGTCCGCATGTCCTCACAAAGACTGGACTTAGGACCCCTTGGCTGCCCTTAACTTGGAATGTCTTGGTGTCTTTACTCTCACTGTGGGTTGCATTGGAGGTGGTAGATTGGAATTAACTTGCTGGGATTCCAATAACGTCTCAATGGGATTACAAATATAACTTTTTGGATTGTGAGGAAAACTAGAAAGAGGATTACAATACTTGGATGATTGAACTCAGTATTTGGGTTTGTGAGGGTCGAGACGCCCGCCACGTGAAGGAAGACTCTAACAGACGCCTTCTCATGCAATAAGCATGGGGTCTTTATTATCTAAGCATGCGTGGGGTTCACTGAACACGCAGGAACAGAGAGCCCCGAGCTAAGCATGGGCAGGGTTTTTAAGCTATTGAACAAAGGGAGGAGGAGACCTTGCAAGCGCGGGTACAGAAGCAGATGGCATTGGTTGGTTTGAATGGCAATCCTGTATTTATTGGGGAGAGTATCCATAGGGTGAGGGTCTGAGACCGGGGTAGTGGACACTACCTAATAAGGGCAGTAGATGCTCTGGAAAGGCTCAAGTTGTAAATTCCTTAGTCAAGGGGGGGGCGGTTTTTATCTCGTGACCCAGTTTTCCCCACCCAGTTACCCAGTTCCGTCCTTGGGCAACTTTAGATTTCAACAGGCCGTGTACAAACAGTTTAAATAGTATAAATCATACATTACTAACAGGAAATATTTCCTTTACAGGTTTACAATAATTATACATCTGGAGCTGAAGGGAGGGAAGCTGATTTCTGGAGTGCGACCATCCAACTCTCAGAACAAGGCTCCTCCCCTTCTCAGAGCCTCACTCTTAGCCCTCAGATGGCCTTAGTCAGCAAGGATTTCCTTTGTCCCTGCCACGAGATGTAATTCTGGTAGCCCCACATCAAATCACCTCAGTCCTGTTCCTCTAATGTCTGCTAGTGAATCTAATGCGTTAATTAGTAAAAAGGATGTAATTGTAACAGTAACAACGACTTAAATATTGTCCCTCCAAAGCAAGGATGTAACACCTGTAACTGATATTCATGAATTACCCTTATTTTTCCAGTGAAGGGGATTTTAGGTGACAGAAGGATAATAGAGAAATTTTTGGAAAGGGATTGGGAAGGACCTGGGTCTTAGTTCACCTGCCGGGAAAGTGCGAAGTCATGAGTTTGATCCCTGGTATGAAAAAAAGAGAAAGAGACTAAGGAACGGTCTCCTTTAGCATCAGACAAGCCACTGCTGCTTTGCTGGTTCTGAGCACCATCTCTGTTGCCTGTTGCCGTCTGTGAGAAGGAAAGGCTGAGCTGCTAATGCATTATTTATAGTAAATAGTCCAACTACACAAAGAGATGAAAACACATGGATTAATCCTGTGAAATCTTATTCAGCTACTGACGTAACTATAATGAGTACTGATAGGTTGTTGTCCTAGTATAAATTGCTGTACAATTATGGTGGTGGTCTAACAGTGGAAGTCAAAGCAGGAACTCTCACCCTCACAACCACTTCCTCCTTCTTTCCCTTCAGCCCTAATTGCAACTTCCTTTCCTGTTTGTGCATGAGGAAAATTCCAGTCAGTTCCTCGCACGTCATCAATGTCCACCTCATGCGTCACTTCTGATCAGAGGTCAGAGGAGAAAGCCAAACCCCCGCAGGTTGTGGGCTCCTCTCTGTGTCCTCAATAAAGGCCGCTTTCACTTTTTCTTTCCTTATGCTTCTCTATTGTGCCAGAAAAATCTAACAAGTACAATATGCCAAAGTACATTTTAACTTAAAGTGAAAGAAAAAAAACTATATTACAATTGTATCTATTTAAAAACACATATAGCTATAGATCATACTTGGACACAGTATTGGAAAATGCAAATAGGCCACATGAGTATGGGGTGGGATAAGCCTTCAATTTCTTGAACTTCTCAAGATTTTTTTTTTTTGTAAACAACCAAAATGCTGATCAACCACAGAGTGGATGAAAAAGATGTGGTATTTTTATACAATGGAATACTACTCGGCTATAAAAAAGGATGATCTTGAGGCCTTTATAGGTAAATGGAGGCAACTTGAGACTATCCTCACAAGAGAAATAAACAAGACCCACATGAGTAAATATTACATTGTCTCTCTAGTGTAAAAAAATAATAAAAACTGAAAAAGTAATAAGATTCAAAATGTGTAATAGATATTGTAAAAATGAAAAGGAAAGTGCTCTAAAGGATATAACTGTATGTATAAGTGTGTAAGATAGATGACCATATCACTAAAGTTTTGTTGGATCATTGAACAGAATGGTTTGCACTGTCAGTGTTTGCTGTTTATCCACTATTTTTTTATTTCATAACCTGAACAACTATTTCTAAGATGACAATATGTAATGTATCAACTAGTGATTTCTTAGTGCTAATTTTTCTTTTTTTGAATTCTGTAGTATTCTATCTTTTTTCTAGTTTTTTCTCTTTCTTTCTTTAAATAAAAAAAGGGTTTTTTGCAAAGATGACAGTTCAGAAAAGGGAGGTTGTAGGCATAAGAGATATTAGATTGTAGCCTAAATGTTCCGGAGACTACAGGTAGAGTAAGAAGATATCTGTGTTTAGGTTTTTCCTTGTGCTGAATAAAATTAATAAATATTTCATGCAAGTTTTCAAAGTCCCACTCCTTCTTCTTCTTCTTCTTCTTCTTCTTCTTCTTCTTCTTCTTCTGTACTGGGAGTTGAACTCAGGGAGTTGAACTTGCACTCACCAGGTAGGCACTGTGCTGCTGAGCTACATCTCTGGCCCCTCATATTATCTTCTTAATGAGGAACATTTACCTTAGCTAGATGAGAAACATCAGTAACTATGGCAGAGATTTCTCCTCATGCAGATGGATCTCTTTTTTGACAGATTGTTGTCTAGTTCGATCTGATGCACCTCTACCTATCCACAGGAACTCCTGTCCCAGACTCCCTTTTGTGAGCTACTGTCCACAGGACAAAGCCCACACTGCCAATGCCTAGGCCACTCCCAGACGCCAGCATCCCCTCCTCCATTAGGATACTGGCTTTGAACCAAGAAAGCCAGCAAAATAGCTGTCTGATTGCTGTTTTTTTCATCTTCACTTTCTAAATTTGGCTGCCTGACTTTCCGATCTGGCCATCTAAGAGTGAAATAATTTGAAAACTTTCCATGGGAGTTTTTATTTTAGTTTTGAAGTGTGTGTGTGTGTGTGTGTGTGTTGAATAAAAAGCATTTCAACATAGAAACTAACATTCTTCATGTTACTGGGTTGTGGAAACTCCAGAGACTAAGGAAGATGCTTGGCTTGTCTGAAGTTCCCACTAAATTTTTCAGCTTGAGTTTTTGTTCAACACAATCCCTACATCTTCCACCTACCTCCAATCACTCTTGAAACATTTGGTGAGCATTTACCAAATAGTTAATGCTTGCCAGGCATTCCTTCTGGAACAAGGAACATAGCATGAGCAAAGCAGCAAGAGGATCTGCTTAGTTTATATGTACAACACAAATAAAAAAACTAGTAAATTAGATGGTGATGAATCTAATTTACAGAATGTAGAGGTACTGGGGAAAAAAAGGTGAATACTGTAATTTTCTCAAGTATGCCATGAGAAACTGGCATTTTAGAAGTGAGCCATTACTTTAGAATTCCTGGCAATTTAGTATGACTGAATCTCTTTGGTATTTCATTGTTTCCAAACAAGTTACTACAAACTTGGTGTTGCAGAAGAAAACGTAATGGCTGCAAAAACTCACACACAGTCCTGTGCCTACATTGTTTGAGGAACTGCTATGAAGTCTCTATAGCTGGGCTGGAGAGAAAACAGTAGGTTGCTAAGTCGAAAGGCAATGCAGAATGAATAGGAAGCTCAGTAAAGGGTTTGGAGTATAAAATACACCTAGACTTACAAACTAGTAGGATCAGTTGATAACAAGTTGAGAATACAGTGAGAGGCAATGGAAGAAGCCAGGAGAACAATACAGACTGTGTTTCTATAATATAAGCAAAAAATCCTGGTGGTTTGGAGTTGGGTGGGACCAATGGGAATTCTGGGGAGGTGTGGATTCTCGATATATTTTTGAAAGTAGAGGTGAAACATTTTTCCAATGGACTGAAAGTGAAAAAAAAAATCACAGATGAATACAAAGTTTTGAGCTGAGCAACCAAAAGGTGAAACTTACATTTACAAAGACTATAGAAAAAGCAAGTGCATGAGGAGTATCAGGAGTTCACTTTTGGTCAAGTTAAATTCTAATTGCCTATTCATATCTGAATCAAGATTCCAAGGAGACAGTTGGATATACAAGTCTGGGGTTAAGGGTCAAGTGTGCAAAAGTAGGAATTTGTAAGTCTAAAACTATTATTTAAAGCCATGAAATTGGGTAAGCTTACCAGACAGTGATTTGTGGACAGAAAACAGAAAAAAAGAATCCAAGCCCTGAGCTCTGAGACACTGATATTTAGAAGTCAGAAAGATGAGAAGGAATCAGCAAAGGAGGTGAAGAACAATTAGGTAACAAGATAAAAGGAAATCCAGGGCTTACAAGGTCTTGAACTAAGAAACTGACTCTAATTCATTGCTGTTAACTGAAGTTCATACTTGGTTTTTCCATCAGCCTTTGTATTACTGTCTTCTTTGTTGTTGTTGTTGTTGTTGTTGTTGTTGCTGTTGTTGTTGCTTGAGGATCCAATTCAGAGCACCACTGTACATTTAACTGTCATGCATATACAGTCTCCTGTTCACTACAGTTGATTCTCAGTCTGTCCCTTTTTTCATGACCTGGGACATTTTGAGGAATTCTGGGCAGGCATCCCCAGATCTAGGTTTTTCTGATATTTTATTCAGGTTTCTTGTTTTTGAAAAGAAGACTGCAGAAGTGAAGTGTCTTTCTTATCACATCACATCAGTTATACATGATAGTCCCAGGTGCCAACTGGGGATGTACCCTTTTATTGCCTGGCTAAGGCAGTATTTATGAGATTTCTCTGATACAAAATTGTTTTTCTTTCTCTACTCAGGTTTTTTAGAAGCAAGCTGCTAAAGTGAGCCTATAGAAGGCTCTTTCCTACAAGTGCCCAGCATGGGCAGAGAGAGCCAGACAGATCCACCTCCACCTGCTAGACACTGCCACTGGAAGGCCCTTTACTTTTTTTTTTTTTTTTTTTTTTTTTTTTTTTTGGTACTGGGGATCGAACTCACGACCTTGCGCTTGCCAGGCAGGCCACTGAGCTAAATCCCCGGCCTGGAAGGCCCTTTCCTATGGGTGCAAAATGCAGGCAGAGAGAGCCAGACAGATCCGCCTCTGCCTTCCAGGTGCCACCACTGGAAGGCCCTTTCCTGGGGCAGCCAGCATAGTCAGAGAGAACCAGCAGATCTGCCTCCACCTTCAGGGAGCTGCCACTAGAAGGCTCCTTTCAGCAGTGGCCAGCAGGAGCAGGGACACACAGCCAGATAAGCCCTGTGCACCTGTAGACCACCATTGAAGGCCTTTGGTTCCTTCAGGCATCTATCACCCGATAGCAGAATCAGACAAGTACACCTCTGTATGTCTTCCACCATCATAGGAATCCCAGTACAGACATATAGGCAGAGAGAAGCATCCCCACCTCCACACACCCCTGATCATCAGGGAAGCCCCAGTGCAGCTACATAGATCTGGAGAATCCCACTCCACACTTTGCTACCTCCCTATAAATCTGAGGTTAGAGGAACCCATCCCATCCCCCTACACCATGGAGGGGCAGCCAACGTGGGAAGTGCCTAGGGTCCCACACCAGCTTGTTGGAAGGAACTCAAGAGAATGTCAAAACAAAGGAGCAAAAGGCAAACTCAGACCTCTAGCCTATACAGAACAAGTCTAGGAGATACAATCATGGAAAAAAATGGAAGTCACACACCTGAAATCTCTGAGAGGATAGCAACTGAAGTAAGGAAACAACTTCATGAGATTGTAAAAGCAGTCAAATCAGAAATAATGTCTCAGGTAAAAGAAGAGATCACAAACATACTGAAAGAATTGTTCAGCAGGACTAAAGAAGACACAGACAAAAAAGAGGAATGTAGGAAAATGATGGAAAC
>PVJX010019374.1:0-34950 GCA_004027295.1 Dolichotis patagonum | reverse complement strand
TATATAAAAATGCCTATTCAGTTTTATTCCCTTGGGTCATAACAATTTCTAAAAATCTTTGAATTTTCCCAGATTATTAAGCATGTCTTTTTTTTTTTTTTTAGGAGATAGCCTCAGGGTGATAGCTTGTTACTAGAAAGACCAAGGCATGATGAGAGAACTGGAACTTTTGTCCCTACTCTCTGATCTTCAGGAAATGGAGAGAGACTGGAGACTCAGTTAATCAGCAATGGTCTGTGGTACAAAATCTCTATGAGATCACTAAAAAAATGGGGACAGCAAGCTTCTGAGCTGACGAACTCATCAAGGTGATGTTAAGTGGTGTGACTATGGATCACTCCCATTTGGCTTACTGAGTTATACCCTCTATAATAAACCAATGTCTTCTGAGCTTCTTGATTTATTCTAGAGGATGTTGTGAGAACCTTCATTTTATTGGCATGCAGTGACCCACGCAGTCAGTGGGGTGCTGTGGGGAGCAGGAGATTAAGAAAAAATAGGCACATGCTAAACAGAGAGCAGGGGCTAGGTGGGAGCTGACCTGGGAATGGAGAAGCAGCGACAACCCAGCACTACCTACGTGTTTATTTATACACAGTAAAAGGAGGGAAGCACTCAATAGGGCCAAAAGTATGGGATCTCAGTATTTTGCTGAGAATGTTGAAAGTGAAACACTCTCAGAACTATCTGTGCTGCTGTCAGCAGGGAGGAACACCAAGGCTTGACACCTGTAGATAAGCCACCAACATATGTCTGCACGGTTTATATGGTTTGCCTCTGGCATGTCGTGTTTCTGGGACTGACTTGGCTCCAGTCCCAAGAAGTTGAGCCTCTGGCTGTACCGTGGCTCAGCTCTTCTCTGTAAGTCACTAGCTGAAAAAATGGGACTTCTACAATTGAAGACTGATGTCTGACGTAGGCATAATTTTGGGCGATTAAGTCCTTTATTTATGGCTCTACATAAACTCTAGATAATTAGTATTACTATTAAACTGAATTTATGGACATTTACTTGGTGTTTGGTGAATTGTACAATTGGTAGGTGTGGAAAACTCATAATCAAGTGAGGAATTTGGCATTATTTGGTAATTTTCCATATTAAAATAAACTTTGTAATGAATCTGATGAGTTTAGTGACATAAGATGCCATACAGGTCTAAACCTTTAGGAAAGTTTCAGTGTTTTCATTAATGATTTTCCTGATAATTCCTAAAAGTTTTTAAATGTTGAGTATCATTATATTTTGTTTTTTATATATTTGGAAGTATTTACCAATTTGTATTTTGCACATATTGGATATATTTTGGCATAAATACATATTTTGTCATAAAATTTATATATTCATTTATTTATTTTTAATTTATTTTCATCCATCTAACTCAAATTGCATATCTTTTGGCTAATCCTTATATTTGCACATAGGTATTTAAAAATCCTAATTTAGGAAAGTAATAATCTGTTTACATGTATCTTTATTATTTATGGGTTTTTAATAACTACATATTTCAGCAACTTAAGATTTATTATTGTATGATTTGAGGTCGGGAATACTTGGCAGAAAATGCTTGTTATCACTCAGTATACTTTATAGATTTTTTCCTCAATAGCAGGACAATGAATTAATTTGGCGATGTCAAAGCATATGGCTAAAGAACTATGCACGCCTTCCTGGCAGCAGTATATTCATAAAAATAAGTTCATACATATGAGATGTGATAAACAGTATTATTTTGAACTTCTGTGGGGGCTGCTTATATGCATTTGGTTGGGCTGTGAAGCACACTCCTCTTTGACTCTAACTCATTACCACATTCTAATCATTCTGGTTACTTTTCATTGCTTTTCTGGAATCTCCCCTCTAACAGTCAGAAACCTGACTCTTATCTTTTGCCATCCATCTGGAAATGTTAGAATTCAGTACAGTTGCATAATAGTTTCAGAATTGCTTACTCTTTCTCTGTGGGGAAGAGCTATCAACTATGACATAGGACTTATATATCTGGTTCAGTTTGCTATTACTTATCATTTCACAGTACATATTTGTAGTATATGCAGTTTACAGTCATCTTGGGGGAACAGGTACATGCACGTGATACAGTTTGTTTCTTTTTTTTTAAATCCCTTTCCCCTCCCTCCTACCTTCCTCCTTCCTCCTTTAAATCCTTTTTTCCCATTTTCTGTTCTTGCTGATATTATTAATCTTATGTTGATGACACTCATTATTTATATTCATTAATGCTATTAAGTTCCTGTATATGGCATTTCTTTATTCTACTTATTTCCTCTTCCTCTCCTCCTCTCCTTGCCTGCCTTCTCTTTGACACCTTCCCATTGGCTTTTAGTGTTACTCTTTACTTATTTACAAATTTACTTAGTTCAGGTTCCTCCCCCATGTTATACCCAGTTTATAGAGCTTATTTCAATCTATAGTAAGATGTTTGATCCTCTTATCATGGTCTTCATTTCACTCTATTATTCCAAAACATCTTATATGATTTTTATTGAATTTGCATACAATAAGATTCAATGTTTGCATTTTAAATTTCTATTAGCTTTTAAAAATCTTTACTTTCACATATCTATCATTATATATCATTTGGAATAGTTTCATCACTCTAATAATTTTTCCCTGATTAAACTATTTCATTATAGTTATGTATGACAGTAATGTTACTCATATGTAGACTTTTAACTGCAGTCATATCTGCAGTATACCATTTGGGACAAGGATCAACTCAAGCACACACAAACTAAGGCTTCTTAATGTAGAAGGTAACTAGTTGGTCCCAGGCATCCAAGACTTTCACTACTTATTCCCAAGGATGATGCTTATATAGACCATTCTAACCTACTGCACGATTCAGTGTGATTTCTTAGAAGACTTTCACTCCACTTCTAGTATATATTGACCTCCAAGAGAATCAAAGATGCTCGAAGAATTTGTAGTTGATGAAAAGCCTCATGGATTGTGTGAAAAGGACTGATAACTATAGTACACTCTAATCCTTACAAGCAAGTAAATGTGTCATTTTTGTAGAAATAACTTTGTCTCAGTGCAGAGTAAATGACCATCTAACATGCACTTCCCCAGATACACTATCCACTTTGCTTACCTACTTGGGAAACATGGCACTTGTAGTGCTATTTGTCATCAAATGCAACTGGAAAAAGTGAGAAGTACTGGACAGTTCCACCAATATACATCCAATCCCCATTCTCATCCTCAATGCACCATCAAGACTTGTGGAGTATTTTGTATGACTGGTCGATTTAAGAAGAAGCATTTTGGGATCTTTACAGCACATTATGCTGACTGCTGTGACATTGTAATTGTCTGCTGTGGCAGTATGACGTTACCTTCACTGAGTGTGCTGCTGTCAAGTTTAATTGGAAGGGCAGATAGTTTCTGGAAAACAGCAGGAATCCAAGGGCAGTGGCCAATGGTTCCACTGGTTGTTTGGTCTATTAGTAGGAATAATTTAGCAGCTGAAATCAAAACAAAAGCCTACAAATTCCTACAGATTAAACACAAAGCGATTTCTTCTTAGGCACAGCCTGAGGTGTGTCCTCCTAAGCAGAAAGTGCTCCTGGCAAGCTCTGCTCTAAGAAGCCATCCTTTCATTAGCTGCTTTCCTGCCACTTGATGCTGTGTCCCTCGCTGAAACTGACACCTCTGATTTGCTTGGTAAAGATCAGTGGAAGAGATCTGAGAGTGACAGGGAGAGGGTGAGTAACAGAATGAATATTATGAAAGAGTTTTGGGGTCAGGCCTGGATGTAAAGGACAATTCGTTTGCTATACTATTTCCTGGGATAAAACTAAACACACTAAAATATAAACTGTGTTTTTCTTGTGTTTAGAAAGCAAAAGAACTATCATATCACAATGAGAGTGTAAGATGGAAGAAAGCATGCTTCATGTCAATGCTTAGGGAAAAAATTATGAGGATATGCATTTTATGAATTTGGAATAAGTCTATAAGAGAAAATATTTCTGACAAATGGAAATGCTTATCACAAAGAGTATAAATTCATAATGTTCTTTATAAAAAAGCATTTAAGTTAAAACTACTGTGATAAGAACAGTGTGGTACTGGCAAAAAACAAACAAAACCAAAACAAAAAGCAGACCCAATGATCAGTGGAACAGGTTGGAAGCCACCTTAGTTTGACAAAGGTGCCAAACACATTCACTGGACAAAAGATAGTCTCTTTAATAAATGGTGCTGGAAAAATTGGCTTTGCACAGGCTAAAGATTAGAGTTGGACCTATATCTTTTACCATGCACTAAACTAAATTCAGTATGGCTCAAAGATCTAAATATTAAAATAGAAATATTAACTCTATTGGAAGGTAGAGTAGGTAAAACTCTTAAAGACATTGGGGTAGGCAAAGACTTTAAGGTCAAAACCTCTATTGCACAGGAACTGTGACAAAGAATCAACAATTGGGATCTCATGTTATTGAAATGCTTTTTCACAGCAGAAGAATACACCAACAGAGTGAAGAGACAACTCGCAATGTGGAGAAAATGTTTGCCAGCTGTTCCTCAGATAAAGGATTACTGTGAAGAACATATAAAGAACCTAAAAACATCAGTCTTCCCAGATTTAAAATCTGAATCCAAAAATGGGCATCTGAGATGAATATACATTTCTCAGATGAAGAAATATAAACAGCAAATAAATATATGAAAAAATGTTCAACATCACTGGTCATTTTAGAGATACAAATCAAAACAACACTGAGATTCTATCTTACCTTAGAAAGAATGGCTATTATCAGGAAATTAACCAATAGCAAATGCTGCTACAACTGTCACAGAAAGGGAATCCTTCTCCACTGTTGGTGGGAGTGCAGACTGGTGCAACTACTGTGGAAATCAGTGTGGAGATTCCTCAGAAAATACACTTGGAGGTCCCACTTGACCCAGCTATTCCCCTTCTGGGTATTTCCCTAGAGGAATTAAAAACATCATACCATGGTCATATATGTGTGCTCATGTTCATAGCATCACAGTTTGTAATAGCTAGATCTTGGAAACAACCTAAATGCCCATTGACTGAAGAACAGTTAAGAAATATGTGGTAATTTTATGTAACATAGTACTACTCAACCATAAAGGAGGATAAATGTGAGACTTTTATAGGTAAATGGATGTAATTTGAGTCCATACTCATAAGTGAAATAAATCAAACATGCATATGCAAACATCATATTGTCTCACTAGTGTGAGAAATAAACAAAAACTATATATATATATATATATATATATATTTAAGGTACTGATACTACTGATTTCCCTGAGTTCACTGAAGAGAAAGGTTTGCACTTGTATTGTTCAGACAATTGAATGCGGATATCTTGTACTCTGAGTGACTGATTTGGGGATGACAATGTACAATGTAGGTATCATTGTTGTCCCGATTGTTGTGTTTTGGAATATTATTTTATTTTTTTCTCTTTGAAATAAAATGGATTTGAAAAAAATGTGTGTAAGTTAAATACCCTGTGTATGTGAATTTATTTACCTAAACAACTTCCTCCATGAGATTATGAAACAAAATCAGTCTACTCTGAATTCAACATATGGGACAATTTGCCAAACCGCTGCACTGATGGTATCATATTTGAGCAGCAATGATAGTCAGTCCTCTCCAAGTTGGTACCAAGTTCCAAGAGAGCTAGCTAACCAGCTGATCACGTGACAGCTACAGTATACACTTTTCATTGTGAAACGATCAGATATTTACCACTGGAGTAGACACTTCCATTTTCATTTTATTTTTTCTGCAAATGTGTTTATAGCCTCTGTACTAACATTCTTGGATTTTCTGAATACTTTTGTTCATTATTATTGTTTCATGTAAAGTAGTGCTTCTAATCAAAATTTTTATTTTCCAATTATATTTGAGCATAGTCATTTGAAACCTACATACAATTCCTTTCTCTTTCAGTCCCAGAAACTGTTGGATGCATGAAAAACTTGAATATTTGGGCTACAAAATAGTCTCTGACACAATGATCAATATATATTTCTTTGTATCCTGTAGTCAATATAATTTCTGATTTCTAAGAAATAAGAACAAAAATAGAGAAGTATTTATTTCTCCCAGTAAGTTTTGTCCTCTTAATATTTTTAACAACTTCTCTGCCACTTTGCATTCTACCTTTAGGATCTTTTAGAATCTGAGTGCAATTCTTCTACCAGGAGACACAGAGAGAATTAAAATTGAGACCACTGTTCAAGCAGATTTTTAACCACCTTACCAATAGTAACAACTTACACTGGATTGAGTAATGTGACTGGCCTGTCAAGGTCAAAGAGATCTGCCAGTGTCAACTTCAAATGAATCAATAACATAGACAAGAAACCAAGGAAAACACTAAGAATATTTGAGCACTTTGTGATTCTCCACCTTGTACAGTGATTCATGAAAGCTTTGATTTTATAATCTTTTAAAGTAAATTATATTTCTTACTTTGAGTATTACAAGATAATATTTCTAACCTGTCAGCATAATCTCACAGAAACCAAACACACAAGCATAAAAAAAATGTAGAACAATTTATCCATGTTATAACTTAAAATATATTTCAGGTCAAAAAATCCATACATAATGGAAATGCAAAAATTTGATTTTTGGAAAGCATACTATGATCAAGTTATATCTTCACAAATTATAAGAATCTTGATGACAAAGATTATTTAATTGATGTTACTAATTAACTATTGATTAAATTACTTTTAAAAGCAAAAATACATAAAATTAATTTATTTAAATTTATATTTTTTATACTGTGTATAACATAAACAATATTTCCTTTTATAGTATTACATTTTGATCAAGATGACCATTGTTTTATAGCTGTTCTTTTCCCTCTCAAATGATGCTTCCATTGCTCCACTGAGCATATATTCATTTAAATCAACTATATCTCTACAATAGTTTCTTTCATATTCCATTTTAATATAACCTAGCCATAGTTCATTATTAGCAACATATATAAGACAAATATTATCTCAGTAGTCAGAGATACAAATTACTGATCTTGACAGATAACTCTGTATTTTCTAGTATTACTGATAATACATTTAAATATACTCCTTCTATATTCTTTACCTCCACATTGTATTAGTCCGCTCGGGTTGCCATAGGAAATACTACAGGTTGGGTTGTTTAAACAGCAGAATTTATTTTTCTCTTGGTTTTGCAGACTGGGAACAGTAAAAATCAATTTATTTAAATTTGTATTTTTTATACTGTGGTTGCTGTATTCTCTGTTGTCTATTGATTTCCATTATAAAAGTGAGGAAATCATGATTCTTGCTAATAGAAATTTAATATGAGAAGTAAATAGAGTGAGCTGTATGCACTATATTAAAAAAAAGAATAAGTAGAAATTACAGAAAAATACAAATGAAACTATAAAAAGAAAGTAGTTTATATAAATACAATGAATGGTGCCTTTGCAGAATTTTTTCTTCATAACCAACAGAGAATTACCATAATCATTGAATCCAAGAGGGTAAAAGGAATAAGGAAAATTAGTGAGAAAAAAGGCAAAAATAAGAAAAGAATTCACTTTTAATAACAGATAAAATTAAAATGGAAGTACAAAAATTAGCGTCCTAACTTGATATGTGAGTTAAATGCAAAATGTGAATTCAGAAAATGATCATGTAAAATCCAGTCAAATACATTATAATATAGTAAGTTAAAATGCATAATTGCCCTAATTATGTGAAGAAGCTTTATTTACTGTTTTCTTAATTTGGACTTTGAATATAGAAAGTACATAAAGTGAACTAGAGTTATTGTTTTTAAAAGGGTATTTTTAAAAGAAATATTTTAAAGGATGAGTGAAATACAAGAAAAAAGTAATTCAGTATAACAGAATAAAATCAACTAAAAGCTGAAAATATGCAGGTACTTTTGGAGTTGAATTTAAATGTAGGCAGTTAATGGAAGGTCATAAAAAGTGAGCCAGTATTAAAAATACAAAACAAAACAAAAACTTCAATTATTCTGAAAGCTAAAATAGTTCTACAAATACAAATTGAAAAGTAAAAGAACAGTAAAATTGATGTGTTTTAATCATGAAATACACTATAATCTTATAATTGTATCTTATATTACTTTGTATACTTGCATAATATATACATATATTTGCATGTTAGGCATATTAAAGAATAGCTGGGCACTAGAACTGTTGAATATTAAAATAAATTTAACTGTCTTAGTATCAATATCTTATCTGTTATTTTATGTGAAGAATAATTCGGTCATTCATTAAATTTTTATTCTCACTTGTAATGAGTAAATGACAATTTGGTAGCTTCTTAGGATTTCTTTGGTAGTATATTTCATTTTATCTGAAAGCTCAATGAAAGCATATGTAATTTGAAGTCATAATTAGAATGCAGATAGAAAATGATCTTCACTATTTAGGATAAAACATTCTAATATGAAGAGGATAAATCAAGTAAGACATATAAAAGACTATTCCTGCTACCACTTAGGAAAAGATGAGTTTAAACTGCTCTATTATTAATAACAAACCAGTCTGACGTAAATGAAGAGAGTAACTGTGAATGAGGTTCCTATTACCAAGTGCGTAAGTCAGGGGCTCAACCACAGTAGAGGTGCCCTCAACAAAGGAAATGAGGGAGAGACTTAATAAGTGTACTGTTGTACCAAGGCACAGACAGATCTGGGCAAACTACATGGGATTGTTCAGTCCTACTGTGTTGCTAATAGTGGAATTGTAACCACCTGATGCTAGCAAAAAACTAAAGGCAGAGCCACGTGGATTTGAGTAAATAAGACAGAATCATACACAATAAGACACCCTGGGAGTTTAGTGACATTTAGCTAAAGGTGTAAGTAGTCTCTGGCTGCTTCACAGGAGGGAGCTAAAGAGATGCGTACCCCTAACTTCACTTTCTTTTCTCCATTCAGACTCTTGCCAGCTCCTCTCCTTAGCTGAGCTTGGTTTAAAATCAGAGAGCAACAGAGTCCTTCACTTTGAGTCCTTCACTGTCAATGAACCTAATCCTCACTGAGAGGCATCTTCAGATGGGCCTAGGTAGGTCCTTTAAGAGATGATTAGGCCATTCATAGTGAATCAGTTCCCGCGTTTAATGGGTTAATTAGAGGCCAACTCTCTTGTAAAACCCAGTTTGACTGCTTCTTCCTTACCCCTCAGTCATCATGTGACCGGAGGTATCTCAGCTGCAAGGTCTTCACCAGGTGCACCCTCAGAACCTTGGAACTCCTAGGCAGCAGAACTACAAAAAACACACTTATTTTCTTCAAAAATTCTTCTGATTCAGATATTCACATAGAGCAAGAGAAAGCACAGTAGGCTGACATTTTTGATGAAGTCACCGCAGAATAGGTCTTTGGGGCAGGACCAGGACGCGGAACACCAGGGAATGCATCTGGAAGCCAATGGCAGCCACCTAGCTGCCTTCTGACAATCTTTGGAAAATAACTATGATATAAACACAGTAAAAAGACACAGTATTTTGCTGCCAAGTAACCTAGTTTAGTTTCAGTTGACAGAAGATTAAAAGCAAAAGATTTTAAAGTTTTATGCAAAAATGACATTATTACCACTTTCTAGAGTTCTGAAGTCCGGGAAAGTTCTACCTTACATGAGACTTGCATTTATAAAGTGATCCAGTTTTCTTTTCTGTTTCATTTTATTTTAAAAAAAATTAATTATATTTATTGGTACATTTTCAGTATATATAATGATCACATCATCATAGGGAATTTGTACCCATATATGATAGAACTAGACTCATTTTTTCCCCCATTCTCCTACCCTCCCTTCACCTCATCATTCCCATCTCATTTTAAAAAAGCTTTGTATCCAGTTTTCCTTCTTTTCATGTTTTTTTCTTTTTCCTTCCTTCCTTCCCTCTCCCACCTCTCTAATTCCACTTCGCATTTGAACATTGTCTTCCCATTTCACACTATCTATTATACATTTATATATTTTGGTCCTTATTTGCACTTTTGGTTTCTTACAACAGAGAAACCACGTGGTAACTACACATGATTGTCTGATTTATTTCAGTTAGGAGTATATCTTCAAGGTGCATTGTCTCAACATTTTCCTTCTTCATGGCTATTACTTTATTGTATACAAGAACCACATATTCTTTATCCATTCATTGGTTGATATTCATTTGGACTGTTTCCAAATTTTAGCTTTTACAAACTGTGCTGCTATAAACACAGTTGTGCATAGATTGCTGTGGTATGATGCTTTTAATTATTTTGGGGAGATACCAAGTAGAGAAATAGTTAAGTGCAATGGGACCTCTAGTACTAGTTTTTTTTGAAGAATATCCCCACTGCTTTTTTTTTTTCAGTACCATATAGATTTCTTTTTTTCTCACAGTAGCCATGTAGTAAAGTTTCAAGTAGGGATTTTGATGCCCCCTTCTTTGACTTCATGACCCAGAATTGTCTTTGGTATTCTAGGTCTCTTTTGGTTCCAAATAAATTTTAGGATTGTTTTCTCTACTTCTGTGAGACATGCTGTTAGAATTTTGATTGGGATCGCATTAAAAATGTATAATAATTTTGGGAATATGGATGTCAGTATATGTGTTCTTCCTATCCAATAACAAGGGCTATTTTTCCATTTTCGGATATTCTCTTCAATCTCATTTTTCTTTTACTTTTCTTTTAAATTGCAATTGAAAATTGCAAATTTCAATTTTCCTTTACTTTCTTTGTTAGGCTGATTCCTAATTATTTCATTTTTTGGGATGCTATTGTGGAAAGTATTGTTTCCTTAATTTCTCTCTCAGTGAGTTTGTCATTCATGTACAGAAAGACTATTGATTCTTGAATGTTGACTTTGTATCTAGCTACTGAATTTGAGTATTAAATCTAAAAGTCATTTGTAGAGTTTTTAGTGTATTCTATATAGAGTATCATACCATCTACAAATAATGATAATTTAACTTCTACTTTTCTTATCCTTAGTCCTTTCTATTTCTTTCTTTTGTATAATTTCCTGGCTAATATTTCCAGGATTACACTGAATAAAAGTGGTGACAGTGGGCATCCTTGTCTTATTCCTGGTTTTAGAGTGAAAGCTTTCAGGTTTTTTTTCCATTTAGTATGGTGTTGGCTGTGGTTTTGTCATAGATGTTTTTGTTAAATTAAGATAAAGACCAATTTTTGGTAAGGTTTTTTATCACAAATGGGTGCTGGATTTTGCTAAGCAATTTTTCTGTACCTGTGGAGATGATCACAGGAGTTTTGTCCTTGGCTCTGTGTATATGGTGTACTATGTCTATTGATTTCATATGTCAAACCATTACTACACAACTCAGATGAATCCTACTTGTTCATGGTGTACAATCTTCTTGATGATTTGCTGCATTCTGTTTGCCAGCATTTTTATTAAGGATTTTTCATCTATGATGGTTAGGGCGATTGGCCTGTAGTTCTCTTTTTAGGGTTGGATTCTTCTCTGGTTTTGGTATCAGGATAATCCTTGCCTCCATGAAAAAGTCTGGGAGTACTGCTTCCTTTTCAAACTCATTGAGTGTTTGTGGAATAGCAGCAGTAGATCTTCCTTAAATTTCTAGTAGAATCCAGCAGTAGAATCAGGACCTGGGCTTTTCTTTGTTAATTACATCTCCATTTTTATTAACCAATATAGGTCTCTTTAGAATTTTGATGTCTTCTTTATTCCACTTTGGTAATTCACATGCTTCAATGAATCTGTTCATTTTATCTGCATTTTCTATCTTATTAGAATATTGGTGAACTGGTATTTGGTACATATATATTTATGATTCTTATCTCTTTCTCTTGGATTGTTCCTTTTACAAGGATGTAGTGACTTTGTCTCTCTTAATCAGTCTTGGCTTGAAATCCACTTTTTCTGCAAATAGAATAGCTACTGTTGCTTTTTTCTGGATTCCTGTAAAATGAAATATTGTTTTACATCCTTTGACTCAGTCCTTGAATTTCTTTTTAAAATAAATGTATTTCATGTATGCAGCATATTTTTGGACCTTGCTTCCTAATCCAATCTGCCAATCTGCTTCTTTTAATTAATGAATTAACACCACTAGCATTTACATTAACTGGTATTTGTTGATTTATCCTTGTCATATTATTTTCCTATTGTGGGTTCTTATGTTACCCTGCCCTGTTTAATTGTTTGCCTTACCCGGTATGGTCATTCTGATGGGATTGGTGGAGTTGTAATCCTTTTTATCCCATTCTAGAATATCCTTCTGAGCATTTTGGAGTACAGATGATGTATTTGTGAATTTTCTCAGGTGTTATTTTTGTGCAATTATCCTCTTTCTCCATCAATTTTGAAAGAGTTCTGTGGGGATATATAAAGCCAGATTAGAGGTTATTTTCTTTTAGGGCTTGGAATATTTCACATCAAACTCTCCTTAACTTCAGGGTTTGTGTTGAGAAGTCTGCTGTGACTCTGATGGGCTTGCTTTATTTAGGCGATTTGTTGTTGTTGTTGTTTTCGTACTAATAGCATTTACATTCCATTCTTGTGTTGAATTATGATATCTTGACTATTACAGTCTTGGTGTAGATTTTTAAATCATGGTTAGAGTTCTATATGCTTCGTTTATCTGTATGCAAAATCCTTTTTCTTTGCTTGGGAACTTTTCTATTGTGGCTTCTATGAACAGATTTCCTGTCATTTGTGACATCTCTTCCTTTTTCATTGGCTCAAATAAATCTTACGTTATTTTCTTTGCATCATCTAGCAGCTCCTGGATTGACTTATCAATGTCCTTTATTATTTTGAAGAAATCATTCTTTTCATCATCACTAACCACAATGCTGTCTTCTATGTCTGAGACTCTGTCTTCACATTGACTCATTATGCTGCATATACTTTCAATGGAATATTTAGTCTCCTGATATCTGTTTGAATCAGTCATATGGATTCCAATTCTTTCCTTTGTTGGGCATTTATGGTTTCTGTCATCTACCTAAACTCCTCTATTTTTTAATCTGTATCTGTTCTAGAGCCACTAAGTATATCTTTCACTATGGTCACCAACTCTATAGTTATCTGAGAAATTATTTCTGATTAGATTTTTTTTCTAGAGCATCATTCATTTACTTTTTTCTTTCTGCTATTACCACTTCAGAGATTTCAGGTGGGTAGCTTTCAGATTGTTTTACTTCATGTCCCCATAGGGTTGCCTTTGTTGAGTTGGAAGTCTGGGGTTGAATCTTGTTTGAAACGTCTCATTTTCTGCTTTGTGTTCTGTGTTTTTGTTTCTTTGTTTAATTCCTGGTTTGATATTTGTAAATTGACTATGACAAGAAACTTTATTGCTGTTATTTAGAGCCCTTAGGAAGTGACTACTTCCCCAAGGTGTCTTCCAGATGTAGCTGGTTTTTAAGTTTTGAGTCTTTTGCACCATCCTACCTCTTCAGTTT
Source organism: Dolichotis patagonum (assembly GCA_004027295.1). Classification (NCBI taxonomy): domain Eukaryota; kingdom Metazoa; phylum Chordata; class Mammalia; order Rodentia; family Caviidae; genus Dolichotis; species Dolichotis patagonum. The sequence continues at coordinate 21,487 of PVJX010019374.1, read as the reverse complement.
ATTGATGATGAGAGGTTTTTGCCTATGTGGCTTTTTGGCACTGGCCTATAGTATTTTTTATGCCCAGTAGGCAATCTTAGTATTGATATACCAGCAAGAGCAACTGATTAGAACACTTATGTCACTTTAACTAAAGTGTTACAATCAGCAATAACAATAGCATCAAGCACAGCCTAGAAATTGAGTAACTATTAATTTGCCACCTTCAACCATGGGAACTAGATTTGTGGTTATAAAACACAATCTAAAAGGAAACAATATGATATTCAGTAAATAAGCCTTAAATGCATGAAATTTACTCTCAAAGGAAAAATTTTAGAAGGGGTCAGGTGAAAAAACAGAAATAGAAGAGGAGGAAGAGATCAGAAGCAAAGTTGTAGAACAAAGAAAGATCATGCAGATTTTGGGAGACTGGTGAAAAAGACAGGAGGAAAAGAGAGAAGGAAGAAATAAAAAGAAGAACAGAACAGAACAGTAAGAACAACAAATACTAGAAACTATGTTCCCATTCATTGCAAGACAAGAACAAACAACAAAGAAAAACAAAATAAAACATAAAGGGGAAAAGAGAGAGAAACAAAGAAAAGAAGAAAAAATGCCCACTTCAATGTATGTCTCTGCTGTCACTGGTAGACAACATTGGCTGACCGAGTCCAGATCCATATTGATTAATCCCAGCAAACCAGAAGTCACTTTACTGTGAGGTAGTGGATTATCCCAGTGAGGTTGCACCATTTTTTAACACTGAAGTCCAGGCTGGTTTCTCACCATGAGGCTCATTTTCTGGCAAACACTTGTTAAAAACAAATGCTATTTGTGTTATCAGACCATTATATAAATATTAACTGAGTTGGATAGATGCATATAAAGTAGGAGGGATAAATCATTGAATGAAATACTTTTGGAGCTTTCCTATGGTGGTTATCATAACTGGCATGTGTCATTCAGGGACCTAAAAAATGTCTATGGAATTGACATGAGCATTTTTGGCCTCAGTACTATGAGGTTTTATTGTACTCATACACTTTCCTGATATTTATTTCATTGTTTCTGAATCCACGACACATGGAAACAAAGGATTTCACTCCTATATAGTTCTGTAGACCAGTGAAGAACTATTCTAACTGAAGAGAAATGTGTGACTGTCCACACAGTTTTTCTTTCTTTCCTATAATAATCCATTGAATTGGATGCCAATGTTGATCTTAGCTAGGAAATTAAACTAATTACTAATGTTAAAGTAGAATTATTTACAACAGGAAGAAATTCAAATGTGATATGTTTTTATTTTCACTAAGTTCAATAATTATATTTGGTGAATCAGGAACTACGTTTTATTAGGATCAGAAAGGTATGGGCTTAACTATTTCAGAGGGTCATTTTTCTTTCCAACTTGAAAAAGCTGAGGTTAGATTTTTCTCAGTCTAATATCCAAACTTCTTTAAAATATTGTCAGTGAAGTATATAACTTGTTATTGTTTTAATCTCCCATTTCATGCATGTAGCTTTTTTCTCTAAACTTGCCTCAGGGTTGCATAGTTGTTTACAACCAGAGGTGTCTTAAGACAAGTTAGAGTAGTGAAGAGAAAAGCCAAGTGAACTGGCTCCTTCCCCCTTTGCTTTCAGTCAGCATTATGGAAACTGTGATCTATAAATTCCACTGAATTTTAATAGACTGAGTGAAATAAATGTGTCCTGAGAAATATAGTTTCTCTTTTTTTTTTCTCTTTTGACTTTTCTTTAGTTCATGTTTGAAGTACATAATGACTTCATTCACTGTAGGGAATTGGTGTGTGTACACAACTCATTTCAGTTCACTTTCAGTTACTTTCCATAATGTCCTGCTACTTTTTTTATTAAGCTTTTCTACACTTTTCTATATTAATCTGAAAGAAAAAGGACAGTGTCACAAAAAACTAATTTTCACCCAATTTCTCTTCTAAATTTGTTTGTATTTTTAGTAGCATTATAGCATTAACATGCCATTAGTGTGCCTCCAGCTTCTGGAAAATGCAATAATTTGCAAGAGGGTTTGACCTCCTTCCCTTTTATTTTATTAATTCTACGTGCTTATCTTATTATCCCAATAAAAGTTCCAAATCATTCAAACTTAAGACAATTTGTGTATAAGTTGTACACTAATTAAAAGGAAGAAAGGAGCTTAATAAGGGTTCAAGAGGTTACTCACCAGGCAGCTCACAGTGAGGTGTGAACATTGATGTCAAAGTCATGTATCTCACAAGAGATAGTCTTGCCCAGTTAAAAAATATATGAAATAAAAGCTGAGTGGGTTGGAAGCTAAATTTCTAATGGCTTTTTCTATGCTTCTCTGTGATGTTTCAAAGCCCACATTACTGCTGAGACTAGCCTAATATCATCACTAACTAACTGAGCTGTTTTGTTGATAGTAAAATAATACATCTCATACCTTTGGAATTGTTCACTTTTGGAACATTGGCTTTATTGATGTTTATCTGTGTTATACTTCAAAAATCTTCTCAGTCAAGTCCAACATTGATGTTGGCAATTTTCTATTTCATTTGGTGTAAGTTTGGCTGTAATATGACATGATTTCTAAAGCAACACAATGTGTGCAGAATAAGTAATGCTTTCTAACCTACAGTTTAAGATACTAAAGTTTGGTAAACAAATGTGTTATTTAAAATTATCTTAGTGTTACTTGGGAATTTATTGAATGTTCATGTCCTCTCAAAATTCACATATTGAAATTCTAACTCCTAGTGTGATAGTACTAAGAGGTGAGTTCTTTGCTAGAGAATTTGATCACGAGGGCAAAGCCTTCCTGAGTAAGATCTGAGTCCTTAAAAAAAGAGCTTGCAGAGTTCTCTAGCTTTGTTTCTATCATCTTAGAACACAAGAAGATGTTTTTCTGCATATTGGATATGGATGTTACTACAATAGAACCATGCTACCACCCTGATCTCATATTTTCAGCCTCTATAAATATGACAAATAGTTTTTAAATTGTTTTTGTTTATAAGCCACCCAATCTATGGTGCTTTGTTATACCAACACGAACAGACTAACACATATGCTATGTTTTAGATCTAAAATATCCTCTAAAAAATCTCATACATTTGGAAAGTGATTGGATCATGGGATGAGCTCTGCTCACTCATTAGTAGATTAATTCTCTGGTGAGTTCATAGCAGACTTGCAGGGAAGAGATGGAGAATGACCTTGATGGACATATTCTTATGCTCAGTTCCTCTCTTCTTTCTCTAGTTCTTAGCTGCTGTGAGTTGAGAAGGTTTCTACCTGCCACAATCTCTCCTATGCTGCTTTTGCCTTGGAGCCAGCTGATCATGGACTGATACCCTAAGCTAAAATAAACCTCTCCTCCTTTACATGTAGGGTGGTGGGCATTTTTTCCAAGTAATAGGAAGAGTGACTGATGAAGTGTAATCTTTAAACTTAATATGTATTATTATAGAACATAGGTATATTCATTTTATGACTATAATCTTAACAAAAATCATCTAATATTTATTTAACACTTTATATTGTGGGATAAGCTAAAATTAAATGGCTTCTCCTCTCTCAAACTCTAATAACACAAGGATGTGCATGATATAAAAATTCTGGTATTCTGTGTGGTTAGAATCCATGGAAGGACTGTTTAACCATGGACTGGAAATCCTATAAAGACTAATAAGGTAATAACAGTTGACATATTTTGCAAGAATACCTCTACTAATTGGAAGGACTGCTGAAGAATATTCTGCATTGGCCAACCATATTTGTAAAAACATGAAAATTTAAAAGAGCCAGAAGAAAATGTTTTCTGCTCTTTTAGTTTCCTTAACATGTATATTTACACACACACACACACACACACACACACACACACACATTTGGAATAAATAGAAAATTTGAAAAGAAGAAAGCAAAATCATTGTTCATTACAATGAACCTGGATCAGTGAATTCTTAGGTTGCATGACTTTTCTGTTCGATACTTCTAAAAAACAGAGGGTTTCCATAGCCTTGCTTGTTTCCCCTGACTTTTTCCTTTTCTTCCTCTTCCAGTTGGCCATTTCTCTCATGTCCTAGTCCAGATTCTAGACCAATTCAACTAATTATCATTCAGGTAGAATCCTTAAAGAAGTATGGTTGTAATTTTACATACATTCTCATTTATGTAAAATTACAACCATACTTCTTTAACTTACAGCCCTAAGAAGAGATCAGGACAGTCACAGACTTGAAAGAAATTGTATTGATTTCTACTTTATAGACATCTGTCTATTTACTTGCACATACATACTACCTTTGTGGTTAGATACTGTTTGCAGAAGGCATACGGGATTCAGAGCTCAATGTTTCTCTTTATGTTCTTTGATGACAATGTGGGCGATTATTCATAATATACTGAAAAACTATACTGATTTAAGAAATATACTGATTTAAGAAAGGAAGAGAACATATAGTAATGTAGATGTTTTCCTACATTTCATATGTGAATTTACCATCCGATATTTCACATTATTCTTAACTGCCCATGTTTGTGCTATTTAAATTTATGTACATGTGTGCATATTTAAACCATGTGGAGGGCTATAGCTATGATGGAAAGAATTCTTGGAATATAATTAATGCATATCAATTAGGAAAGATTAGACTTTACATACTGCTAGTTGTATCCAACAACATTTTTAATTTTTTATTTAGAAAATAGACAAAGATACAGATTACTTGTTTTGGGGAGTTTCATTCATCTATTTTGTGTAAAATATTCTTGCTGAATACTAAGGGCTTTTCATCACGGAGTCTTACCTCTTGTTTGAGAGGAATACTTGTGCTCTTTTTGCTTATTTTTGTTTACTTTTTATGGAGTCATCTAGTTATTAACCAGTTATCTCTCTAGGCCCTTGTTTCCACTAATACTGCACTGCATAATGAAGCAATCACCATAGAAGCCATATTAAATCTCTTTATAAAAAATGTCAGTCTCTCTACTTCTTGTACAGATACACGCAAAGTAGACGCCCAGTTGCAGGTAGACATTTACTAGCTCATGGTTATAGTGTCTTTAAACTTGAAGCACAGTTTGCTTACATTGGTTTTACAAGTTGCTGCCTTTTTGAAGACCCACATTTACTTACAAATGCTATTTGATTATTTATTGATGTCAAAAATAATCACATTTTAGTGAACTGAAATCTTTGTTGGGCTGGTGATAGAGCTCAGTGGCACAGTGTCTGCCTGACAAGTGCAAGGTCCTGAGTTTGATTCCTGGTACAAAAAAAAACCCCAAACCAAAAAGCACCCCAAAATAAAAAGTTTTATTGTGCTAATTCTTCCCTGTTGGCTAACTTAGGGAAAGAAAACAGGTGAGTGCTTTGAAGTTTACATATGTGTATTGAAATTACTTAAAAAGTAGCACTGAAGAACGTGAAAAGCACACTAAAATGGGCACAGAACTACTAAATCTGGAAGTACTCATGTGGTTGAGATATGGTTAGATTAACACTAATTTGTTTGCAAGTATCTCCTAAAAACAACGAGGTAACACTCTAAGCCAGGTAGGGAAAAAAAATAGTATGTATATATTAGTTTCCTCTCTACTTTGCCTGTGACTTTGTTTTGCAGTCAGCAGGAAAAGTGTTTCAGGAGTCAGACCCTTGAATTCCTTCCATTAAGTCCCGCCTGGTTACTAGCCAGGTTTTTGGTACTTGGTTTTCCGGTAGTGACAAATACAGGACTACCAGGTGAGGTTTTAAGATTAAAGTTATTTACCAGGCACCAATTTGTAGGCAAAGCACATAATGAAAGAGAAATAAGAAATTGTTTTATGACTAATTGTATAATCAAATAGTAGCCTTTAAGGAATTTAAGTTTTATTTCTGCATAAAATGAAAATGGGTTAAAAAAAAAACCAGGTCAAAGCATTTCTCTAATGTTACGTGCAAGGTGTTTTAATAAGTGGGTAAGTTTGAAATTGCAAGACACTTTCCTTCCAATAAATAGATTGGTCATGGCAGAAGCTTTTCATTACTATTTCTGTTTCTAGTTACTACACTGATTTAAAATGGAGTGTTCAAAAAGTGTGTAAAAGCATGGTTCAGCTTTGAATTAATTTGACCTACATCGAGATGCAAAGAAATGTGTGTTCTACAGAACCAGGGAAGGACAGGCTGCCACTGAAAGGCAGACGGCAGAATGATGCTCGATCTTAATCAGCCTTCCCTTGAACCCAGACATGCTGCCTGATTGTACTTAAGAAGACAGAGAGGAAGAAGTCCCTGGACTGCTGCACATCCCTCAGGCCCCAATGGTCTTTTGGATTTAGTGTAGTGCTTGTGGCTGCCACACGAGCCGCGGGGTGGCCTTCCCTTAGTCTTGCCTAAGGACTTCAAAATAGCAGCCTCGCCATGAATAAAAGACGAAATGAAATTCTGAAAAACTTGAAATCCTTCCTGCAGCCCAAAGAAGAGCCGAAGCTTCTTTTGCAGTGCCTGTCGCCCGCCGTAGGAGAGCTCACCATTAGTGACGGGGCGAAGGGCACAGGCCAGCAAGCAGAGAACACAGGCTCCGACCCAGCAGGGACCCTGTCTCTCTGTAGAAACAGGCTGCTTGCGCTGCTGATGCTCGTTTTGCTTGGTATGGAACGTAGGCTGATATGTGATGAGCTGTGCACACTCGGGGCCACTACCAGATTTCACCCGACAGCGTGCCCATCTCTTATTTGAGTATAAGAAATAAAGGAAAGTAACTTTAGAAAAATTATGTCAGAATAATCTTTTTATACTCTCGGTCTTTGAAGTTTTGGGAACAAATCAGTGGTTTGATCTCTTGCCTCAAATCTAAATGCACCCAGAGAATTGAGCAAAGGAGATTAAGGAAGTCAACTTTTTTTCATCTACTAGAAGTTATACATTTTATGGATTATGTGATCTTATATTTTTTGAGACCTGTTTATTTTATCTGTTTTGAAACTGACCCTCAGATTGATTTTCCTTATAAGTTTTACATTTTTGTTGTTTTAAACCAGCTTCGTATATTAATTGTCAACTTTATATTTGTAAGTATGATTTTTCAAAAGCCTAAAAGATTTCAGGAGCCCAATTATCCCTTCAGAAGGATAACACAGACATTATTATTCAACTACTATGTCCATTCCCCAGATAAAGGAACAGGCTGTATGGACAAAATCTGAATTTAATGAATCTCAACATCAGATCAGAAAATTGAGTTTTTATCAAAATGACTTAAAATGTACCTTACAGAAAGTTCACTTTTTTTTTTTTCAGGAAAAGGGTGGATTACTTTTGATCACACAGAGAAACCTAATTGAACATTCTTAGGATAACTTTGAAGTAAAACAGTTGTATAACAGTGATAAAATTGTAAGAATTTTGAAGATTGTCTTCATTTGTATTTTATCATTTTTTCATTCAGTGGACACATTTGTACTTCACTGTTCATAAATTTACCCTATTACTAATCATGTAAGAGACCTAAGGCCTCCTCTTTCATTATAGTTACTGAATATGTTTAAAACAAATGGTTCTTCAAATGGTTATATTACCTCCAAACCCTCATCAAGCAATTGAGAGAGTCCCATTTGCTTTTTTAAAAATTTTAAATACAGTTCACCAAATGTAGGCAGAGCAGTGTTTTACAAATAGATGCACGATGAAGCTGCTGATACTACTGTTCAGGCAGTGAAATACTTCAGTTAGATTTCAGCGCTGCAGGGCAAGAAGACAAACACATAATGTGACCTCCTGATGTGACCTGACCACTTCCTCTGTTTTCTACTTTGCTCCTTACACCCTCACTATCCTTGTCCTTTACGTATGCGATTTTCTTCCTGTAGAATGTTTTATTCTTTGGGTTAAGGAATTTCTATTCTTCAGATTTTGGACTAACTTCTTCTTTCTATGATGTGGGTAATATTTCCTAGGTTATGACTGTTATACCATATACTAACAGACCAAATTTTACTTTTTATTCATGTATTATAAGTCTGCCTAATTAAGCAGAATTTTCTCTTTGTTGTCTTATGGTACTTTGCTAAACACATTTTTTTGGGTAGATAGACTGCCATAGTGATTTTCCTTTGTTGTTTGATTTCACAATGAAAGGAATCATACTAGCCTCATGATTCTCTCATAACTTGCACAAAAATAAATTTCCTAATGCTACTGTGGCTTTCTATAGTGGATTGATTAGATTGTGGTTTCCCTTTTAATAAATTTCCCTTAAATAATGTCTTATTTTGTTTTCCATAAAGTAAATTTTAATTACTACAATCAACTTCTTTGGCAGTAAAGGTAAACATCTTATCTTTTAAAACTAGCAATATTTTTGCATAAGATGTAGGAGTTTATTTGGACACCTGCCTGGAAGTTTATACTTCTGGAGTTGACAATTTCATTCTTTTAGAAATCCCTTTGAAAATATTTTGTTGTGTTTTTTTATATTATTTGACTATAATACGATTTCCTTAGAGTTTGTAATCCAACTCCTAGTGCCTAAAGAACAGAAATACTTTACTTGCTCACTTGTAAATCCTTGCTCTCTCTTATAGAGGAGTGGATGAAGTTAGTTATAATCATCATTTTAACAAATGATAGGACTTTCCTTTTGTTAAAAAAGTATTTTTCTTAAGTTTAGGCTGTAATTTTGATAGTTTGACATGAACAGAAATCCTGAAAATTAGCAAATAACAGCTTTAGGTTATAAAGCTACAATTCGCTTCAGAACAGAAGTAGCCCTAATGCTTGTGGCCACAATATGCAAACGTGTACCAGACGTGCCCTCTTGCCACATAAAGCTGTTAAAGTTGACAAAATTTATGAAGAACTGCTTTTAGGACCTGGGTAACAAGTAGCCTAGGCCTGTGATCCTTAAGAGAGAGGGCACACATTCATTCTTTTCACTCAGATTTTCTGTGTATGTTAAATTTGTAGAATTTAACACTGAAAGTGAAGCTAAAGTACAGTATCTTAAAAAATCACTGCAATTTGGGACAATTTGTAATGTAAAATTAAAACAGCATTGAACAATACCCATAAAATAACAATAAACTGATATTTCATATATAGAATTCTTCTAATTAGAAGAAAAATTCCAGTTAATAAGTATAAAAATAATAAGAGAAACACAAAATCACTATTGAGCAAGCAATAAAGAAATACCCAGTTTGACTTAGTTATGGATTATAAAAGAAAAACTACTGATATCATAATTAAACCTGAAAGAAAGCACCTTCACCCAGTAATAAATGTATCACCAAAAAAAGACATGACCATTAGGTAATCCCTGATATGATTCACTGGGAAAAGAAACAACAAAACTTATGTGAGTTCACCAAAATGCACAAGATCAGCCTAGCCATGAAAAAGTACTGGGTAAACCTTCACAAGAGACAATAAATAAATTAGTATACAATAATTTCTCAGTAATAGTGAAGGTCATGAAAGAAAAGAAAGGAAGGAAACCTATCACAAAATGAAGGGCAACCAAAATACAGGATTTTAGGTCAGATTTCCTAATAGCTCTATGACTTTAAGTGAAAATTGGTGAAATTCTGATAATGCCTCCAATCTTGTTGATCGTGCTATGTTTATGTTAGTCTTCATATCTGGGTTCAATTATTGATTTATAGTGCTCTGACTGCTGTCATCAAGGAAAGCTGCATGAAAGGTTTGCAGAAATTTCTTATACTATTTTGGCAAATGGGCAAAATGTAAGTGTAATATTACTTCAATGTAGGAAGCTTTAAAAATGAGATACTGTGTTAGCATTCCATTACTGAGAGGAAAAAAACAAAGCTCATTTAAAAGGAAGAAAGGCTTACCTTGAGTTCAGAAGGCTGAATCCATGGTCACTTGGTTGCTCTATGGCAAGCTAGGCCCTCATGCTGGAGAGCGCGTGGTGGAGCAAGGCTGCAGGTCATGATGGTCACACAGGCGAGAGCCCATAGTGCCACTCTTTCAGCAAGACCATGCCACCAGGGACCCAGTATTTCCGACCAGGGCCCACGTCCTAAAAGTTCTACCACATCCTAACAGCACCTCAGCTTTTGGCTTTGGGGGAAATTTAAGATTCAAAATAAGACAGACTCTGTGCATGACAGTATGCAGCAACTGAATCTTACCTGAGTTAGTGTCCTGGCCAGCAAGACAAAACAATGTGAAAGTATGGCTAAGAAATTCTTTAAATTGATGCAAGATATTAGCTTATTAAACCAAAATTCCGAGAAAAACCTATGTATAGTCTAAGAAGGCTTCGTGTAGGTACATCACCCTAGGCAAGTAAACCATACTTAAATTATTGACAGCCAAATTGTCTTACTGCAGAATATATTTGCAGTAATCTTTCCAGTTATTTTCTACTTCTTGTCATTAATATTGCATGGTAGAAGACTACAGATTACTTTTTCTTCAAAAATAGTTTTAAAAACTTTTGATTGTGATACTTCTGGCACAGATTATCAATTTCTTGACATTTTGAGTTGCTTTTTAGGACTACACTAACGTCTTAAATTTTACTAATTGTCATGGTTTATGTCAGTGGCCCCCAGGCCTCATGTATTTGCATTGCACTTTTGTGACTGGTTCATTGTCTAGTGCTTGGATTGATGGTGTCAGTGCTACACCCTCCTAGGGGGTGGAGCCAGGATGTGATGTAATGGCAGGAAGGTGTGTCTCTCTCTTTTGCCAGTTTCCACCTTGCCGTTTGCAGCCACCATGAACTGCGGCCCCGCCATGCCACCCTGCCTTGGAGCCAACTGAGTATGGACTAAAACCTCCAAAAACTGTAACAAAATAAACCTTTCCTTTCCCAACTTGGGGCATCAGGTATTTTGTCTCAGTGACTAGTAAAAAGTAACTAAGACAGAATTTGGTAGCAAGAGTGGGGTCATTGCTGTGAGAATACCTGACCATGTTTTTTGAGAGGCTTTGGAAATGGCTTGTGAGCAGAGTTTGGAAAGGTTCGGACTTGTCGCCTGGATGCACAGAGCTGGAGTAGCTGAGGCTGTTCTGTAGAGGAGATTCTGGTCAGAGCTCAGGAGACCAGAAGGCTGATAGAAAGCCTGATGGTAAAGACCAGGCTTGCAAGGTTTCTGCTGGGAAGAAGGACTGTATTGGTTGCTGGACTCACTATGATGTGTGTTATGGCTTGGCAGAAAGTTTGTCTGCATTTTGCTCATGCCCAGAGACTGCCTGAGATTGAGATTAAGGGTAATGGACTGATTAACCTGGCAAAGGAAATTTCAAGGCAGTCAAACGTTGAGGCTATGCCATGGCTATTTTGGGGGGCTTTTAGCAAGATCTATGTTGCAAATCAAGAGCAAAGAGCCCAGCCAGATAATTTAAAGCACTGTGAGTTTGGCCAGAAGGAAAACTCCAGTAAAGCTGTGGATTGTAAAGATAGTGCTGAGACTTTGATTGCTGAGAAGAAAGAGAGAGATAAGAAAGATGGTCACCGGGCATCCCAGGAAGCAGCTGGTCTCCACTCTTTGCAGCCTCCAAACTGCAAAAGTGAAAGAATTTTCTCAGATGAGAAAGCTTCAGAGCACCATGCTCCAGAATGGCAATGGAGGCCATGTGAGGTTCCATAATGGTGGCAGCCACATGAGGTTCCAGGATAACGGCAACATAGAAAAGCTTTTCTTCACAATCAGGTAAACAGAGCCCAGCGATCTAGGCAATCGACCCCTACAGCCAAGAGAGAGAAAAGCCTGGCTACTGCTCCAGCTGGCAGCAGACCTTGGAGACATCCACATGGTGCTCATTTTAGGTGCAAGGAAAATGCACAAATTCTGAGGGTAAGAAGGCTTCCACCTCAATTGCAAAGGGCCTGGGAGGCCAAGGAGTGTGCTCCTGAGAGGCAATATGTAAAGATGTAAGGCTGAAGCCAAAGGTGCAGAAGTTTGGAAAAGCCAAGAACGTGAATCATCCAAGGAAAGCTGCAAAAGGTGAGCAGACAGGGTTTTAGAGAAAAGCTGCAGGAGCTGAAATCCCTGGAAGTGCCCTGGGGGTGAAATCACCCAAGCCTTTTGGAGCTTGCAACCAGATCGATTCAAATGCTGAGCATGGAACTCTAGGACTTAATGTTCACCCTGCTGGATGTTGGACTTGCTTTGTTCCCAGTGCTTTATATTCCCCCGTTTGTAACTTTTGGAATGGTAATGTTTATTTTGTGCCTTTGCATTTCAGAAATGTTTAACCCCTTCACTTGTACAGGGGGTTACAGTTAAGAGTTTGCCATAGATATTGGAGGAGACTTGGGACTTGGACTTCTCAGCAACGCTGAAAATGTTAGGACTTTGGCAACTTTTGGAGATGGACTAAATGTCTTTTATATAAAGGTAATACATTATTCTCTGGGGGCCAGGGGTGGAATGTCATGGTTTATGTCGGTGGCCCCCAGGCCTTATGTATTTGCATTGCACTTTTGTGACTGGTTCATTGTCTAGTGCTTGGATTGATGGTGTCAGTGCTACACCCTCCTAGGGGGTGGAGCCAGGATGTGATGTAATGGCAGGAAGAAGGTGTGTCTCTCTTGCTGGTTTTCTGCCTTGCGGTTTGCAGCTGCCATGAACTGTGGCCTTGCCATGCCACCCTGCCTTGGAGCCAACTGAGTATAGATTGAAACCTCCAAAACTGTAAGAAATAAATCTTTCCTTTCCCAACTTTGGGAATCAGGTATTTTGTCTCAGTGATGATAAAAAGTAACTAAGACACTAATTTTACTTATATGACAAGTGACATAGTAATAGCATCTTGGCTATGCACTCTATATTTATTTATTCAGCATTTACTGTACAAGGAACTTAGGTGATCTTCTGTTCCTTAGCTTGGAAATTTATAATTGGATAACTTCATGAAATATAAAACAAAACTTTGACTGAATAACATTGCCTATTTTTCTGCATGAATCCTTTTCTTCAAATTTTCTTATTGCTCTTTGTATATTTTTCACTCAAATCTTTAAACAATTTTTTACTCTTACATTCTGTTTTACTGTATTAAGCATATTTTATTTCTCCTTTTCCAAAGAATTTTGAAGTTACTAAGATGTTAAAACAAAAAAGCAAAAGTTAAAGAAATTATTTATGCCTGAGAGGTTAATACACCAAGTGCATGGAGAAAATACAAACCATACTCTTACTGGCATTAAATAAACTTCCTAAATACTGATGTGGCAAAATTAGCTAGAAATTACTCACAGAAAGTTGAGAATTGAGAAACAAGCAAGTTTTATTCAGCTAGCTGGATGACAGGGTCAGATGGTCAGAACTCTGTCATGACACATATGCCCCTGGGTCTTTGATCTCCAGGAGTACCTTCCCAGAAACCATGGCAACATTATCACCTTTTGTGGAATTTGCTAGTTCCTCAGTTACCATGGCAACCCTATCACCATATTTAATATCTCAATGGAGTGTGATTAAAACCTTCCTGAACATCTGGGTTGCTAATCAACCTGGATGCAGCCAAGGGCTATCTTGACTACCATTTGTCTTTCTTTTTATGGTTTTATGACTACTAGGGATGGAGATTTGAGAAATTAAGGACAGAGTTCACTTCACAGAAAGGGTAACTGCAAACTAAAATGGAGTCTTGGAAACAAGATGGAGTCTCTGTCATTTCCACACTGATAATGATTCATGTTTCATCCATTGCCCCTCCAGTTAAAGACTATAACTGTGATCAAAAAAGCCAGAGTCATTTTAATTTCTCATATTTTTTCAAAAAAGCAGATTTACATTTTGTCTTTTTCTCATATCTTGATTTACTGTTTTTCACATGTCTCCTTGAGTTTATGCCTGTACTCTCTCCAAATTGTTTTTTACCATTTATAGTATATAATTAATTTTCTAACTTGGGGATAAATAGTCATCACTTTCTGAGATTTCAAATATTTCTTAAATATTTCTTAAATCAGAAATCTCTGTTTATAAAGTAAAGATTTGGTAAATTGACTCTACATCTTTACAGGCATATTTCATATTTAATACAAGTAGAATATTCATGATAGTGAGTGACTCAGTATTTTATGTCAAGTATAGGAGAAACTTAAGTACTACCTCAGTCTTTTTTTGAGTTTTACTTGACATGTAAATCTAATGATTTACCATATTTAAACAGAAAAGTTTAAACCGTATTTAGATCTACTGATGCAATCTGAAAGATAGCAGCATCAGAACTGTCTGCCATGAGTAATTTGGGGGCTGTCTCTTCCATACTGGTCTATAGAAAATGTACTAAATTCCCAGTCATTAACTCTATTTCCATGTGGTGGCCAACTTCAGGTGAAATGAAAATATAAACTAAAATCACATCTTCAGATTTGAAAAGAGGAAAATCCTCAGCCATATGTGTCTGAAATTCTGCCATGAGTAATCTCATATAAATGTTTCTGAACTTAGGATAGATGGACATGTTGAAATTCAAATGAGGACATGAGAACTCCAAGGCTCATCTGATAGACCAAAACGGAGCTGTTTGGCAGTGATCTCAGGCCTGTAACACAAGATACTTAGGGGGGGCTACTTCCTGTCCACATCCAACTCGATCTTAAATTAACTCTCAGAATTCTGTACATGGTTACTCACATGCAAATGTCATTAAAATGATTAAGAGAAAACAATACCGAGTTGATAACAGAAAACAGTTTCCTCAAAAAATCATTAACAGGGTAAACATTTTACCATGCAAATACACAGTAATTAATTATTTCACAATGACAAACAAGCATATCCTTGTTTCGTATTTGTTAAGTGTTTCAGCAATCTCTAATGCTTGCTAAAGGCAAAAAGTGAGGCGAATATTTACCTCAATTCAAAATCATAACGAAATGACCATGTAATTTCTTGTCTAAGCCAGAACACTTTTGAGTCTAATGAAAATTCCTTTGGAGTGATTCACAAACAACTCAAGACATATGGTCATCAGTTCTGGGTTCTCTTTTTGAAAGTAATAAATGTTGTCTATGGCCATATCCCCCTGAACACGACCAATCTTTTCTGTAAGTCAGAGATATTATCCAGCCTGGTGACCAACAATATAAGCAACCGTTTGCTCTCATGAATAGTTGAGAATGTTAAAAGCACACCACAGCAGGTCTCTGTTATTTGTAATGATTCAGCCTTTTGATGTTGTTTTAAATTCTTATTTTCTGGGACTGTTAAAGGACATTTGACGCTTACTTATTGGTTTCTAAGATTAACTAATTATATGTCATCCAAATAACCAGGGCGAAGGTTATATTTAATAAAAGGTTAATTTGCATACAAAATGTTTTATTTTTCTGGAATTAAGAAAGATATAATTTTTTCCATAAGCAGAATATCACTGTTTCTTTAAAATAGTTCTAATATTCAGTAAACATCATCACTGCAGTGATTATTAGCATAGTTAGTATTCCACTTGCTATATTGAAAATTTTTTTGACAACATATATGTATTTAGTTTTAGTTTTTTACATTTTCTAGCAATACACGTTAAGGATTTGTATTTCATTGGAAAAATCAAACAGGCTACTATAGACTTGAACAGGTCATGTCATCCCTTTGCACACCATGGTGCAGAGCAGACATTTAACATTGGGTGTCCTCCTATAATCCCAGCCCACGTGGTGTCCAAGGCTTTCCATGATGGATCTAAAATAAAATTTTATTCCAGAGCTTCTTTATACAAAAACATACAAAAATAATGGAGATGTTTGACTCTTATGTTCAAATTTACCGAAATTTGATTTCAAATTCTAAATAAGAACAACTTTTTGTCCCAAGATTAGAAGAAACATCATAATAAATGGATTATTATTACTATTACATCTGATAGATATATGGTATCCCTGAGTCTTTCATACTTAATCATTTCACTATTTAACAGGATTTTGGTTGCTAACAACTCATGCTCTAGTCTATTATATATGTTTGGGCCTGGCTGCAAAGTAGAAGCTATTCTGGGTCTAATTATAAAATTATGCAACTACTGTTTTTCAAACTCAACATTGTTTCCAGGGATATAATTAATAAGATGGATGTTATGGATTAAAAACTGGTGGTCAATTTAACGCCAGCTAGATTACATCAGCATGGTGCTGAGCGTAGATGTCCCACCTGTAGAAAGTGGCCAGCATAAATAGAGATGTGGAGAAGGAGAAGGAAGGGCATTAAGGTGTTAATGTGTTGAGGCACTGAGGGTTCTCCTGTGTGTTGCTGTTTAAGGCACTGGTTCTCCTGGAGAAGCTCTAGTCCTCATATCGAGCATTGCTTCCTGGCTCCGGGGCAGGTGGGGGAGAAGTGTGCCACTTGGTCTCCAGGATGAACTCCTCACACTGGCTTCCCGGCATGTACTCAACTGTCCTTCTCGTCTTCGGAGCTCGGGACCTCCGTGTCACTGAGGATGGCTGCGGTGCTTTTCAGGACAGCCCTGGTCTTTGCTGTAAGTGTGACTTCTCGGCTCCAGAATAGAACCCTCGACCTATCAGCACAGATCCTTCACCCTGCTGGCCAGATTTCCTACTTTCCACGGCTGATCTTTGGGCCTTCCCAGCACAGATCCGTAGAAGAGACTGGTGTGAGTCCTTCTTGTGGGCTCTAGACCTCCAGTTGGACTCATGGGAGGCATTGTCATGAGCTCTGGGTCTTCACCTGGACTCATGTGGGACATTGCTGTGGGATCCACGCCTTTGGCTAAATATTCTATGTCTTTAGTGTTGTGGATAGATTTCCTGAGTTTTCTTGTGTTAGCTCTGGGTGACCATCATAAAATAATATTATAAATTCAATGTCCTGATTCTAATTGTTCTCTGCACAATCCCTGACTAGAGCAACAGAGTTCTTAGCTGTTTTAAGAGCATGCAAAGTTTTACTTCCCTATCAATGCCTATTTTTATTGAAGAAATATTTTTATTCTTTTCAAATTTAATTGTTATGACCATGTGTTTTTTGCCCAAAAAGTGTCTATTTTAAATTTTATTCTATTCCTACATCTTTTCTTTAAACTCTGACATTTTTTGCAACACATTTTCTCCTCCTAGATCAATCTAATTTAAAAAAAAAAGAATGTACTTCCCAACCGATTTCAAGTAGTAAAGTCCCTATTGTGAAGCATTTAGTACTTCTTATATTAAATACTGATGACTCCGTTTTTTGCTCAACTCTTACTGTCCTGTGATTTATATCAAGATATGTCTTAAAATGAAAAAGTGAGAAGAAAAGTGTTTTTGAACTTCATTTGTACAATGGCAAAAGTGGCACTAAGTGCAGCTTCCATGTTTAAATGCACTGTTTGTTCATGAAAACCATCTGTTCCCTCAGGTCCTACCCTTAAGCAGGCTTGAAACACCATTGTAACTTTTTTAATTGCTTGATGCAATAGTTCATTAAAATGGTTCCATACTTTAAAAAGTCCAAAGTATCTCTAGGTATTGCCTTTGTCATAGAATGAGTTGGATTATAAAGTAACTGTGCAGAGCTTTCCTAGATTTTTTTTTGAGGGGGGTACCTGGGATTGAACTCATGACCTCCTGCTTGCCAGGCAGGCACTTGTGCTGCTGAGCTGTATCCCAGGCCTCCTAGACATTTAAAATTAAGTTTATTCTTTGGGAAAAAGTGCTTAACAATTTAAAGAAGGATAAAATTCTATGTTTCCCTAAAGATGTATTAAAATTGTAAGTTGGAGTAGTGAATTTTAAAGCAGAAACTACTTCTATTAAGCTGTTTGTATTTTAGTCTGAAAATGTTAACTGTTGATTTTGGTCCTCTGAAAGAATTCAGTGAAAGCAATATTTGCCTAACATACCTGTGAAATTATGTTAAAATACTTTATATCTCAGTGAAAGATGGCTTCAGTTCTCCAAACCCTTTATGCACGGATTGGCCCCCACTGAAAATTAAAAGTGGTTATGCTCTACTTCAGCAGTGGAAGGTAGTTGGGGGACTTGCCAGATGGATGATACAGAAACACCTCTTCAAAATGCTGTCTGTAGGGTGCTCCGTGCCTATGTGTGATTTTTCACATCTTGGCTCACAGTTCTAAATGCAAATCCAACATGAAGAGACCTTGTGAGTCCATGACACACTGGAAATCTGAAAATTCTGTGTGCAAGTATTAGGCTTCTTCAATTACTCAGCTTTCTAATGAGGACAAATGATATAACATGAAAATGAAGGTGTATTTAATTAAAGTAATTTCTCTGTGGTCTAATTTAATCTTTTCATGAACTTCTAATAGCTTGTAATTTCAATTTACACTTGAAATGGTATATGGAAATAAAATTTGTTCGTTGAATGAAAATAGGTGGATTCCTTCTTTTGCCAGTTGCCAGGTATTAATTGAGGGGTGTACTACAAGTGATGCACTAATGATGCTATACCACTTATATAATTACCTCATTAGAATAAGGTAATTAAAATGAAGTGTCTCCCTGTGTTTAACTTGTCCTACATAGTTTGAAATATGGAAATTTCAGTTTGATAATTAACTAGAGTTCCATTAGTAAGAGTAGAATGAATTTGAAATACAAGCGACTTATAGTGACTATAACAACTATAATGGTAAAGTTTAATTTTTAGTTGTAGTATTATTTTCTTAAAGAAAATATTTCCATGCCCAAAATGGTGAAACTGCTTTCTTATATATTCTGTATTTGCATCACTGCTGTGGTTTGTAAATTTTTGTCTCCACTACCACATTTGTATGTTGAAAACCTAAGTTGCAAAATTATATATCAGGCAGTAACACTTTGGGTTGTGAGTAGAACATTAGAACAGAGCCCTCATAGAAGAGACTGGGAGAGAGAAGTATTTCACCCCTGTTAGTATTTGGGATTAAATTGAGAAAATGATTATCTACAAGGAAGAAGGCCCTCATGAAACATGGATACCTTGATCTTGAACTTCTCAGCTTCCTAAACAAAAGGCTATAAATTCACATTGCTTCTATGCTGGCTAGTGTACATTATTTTATATAGAGGAAACAGAAAGACAAGGAGCTATGTGAAGAAGAGAGAAGACGGTTGATCTGTCCTGGTCCCTGGGAAAAGGATTATCATCACCTGAGATGGATCTGCCCGCTTGAGCCAGGAGCCTCCCTCGAGACCTTCTCCCAAATCTACAGCAATGACAATTAAATTTCAATATGAGTTTTAGTGGAAACAAACCAAATTCACAATGTCTGCTTTACTTGTTTTAACATTGCCTTCTTGTGTGGGCCAAGTATTCATATGTAAATTTGAGGAAACAAAAATTACAGTCCTGTTGTGACACATGGGACTAGTTCTAATAAAGTACATAGAAGCACAGAGATACAAAAAGTGCCACAGGTGTGAATTTAAAACAATGGCTAGTGTGAAGACAAATGTTTAGAGTGAACAAAGCCCACCTCAGCAAGAGCTGATCAGGGAGACAATATCTAAATGGAGTCAGGACGAAGTCATAAATTCCACCGAGAGATTTATAAACACATGTGTAGTAAAAAAGCTGAGTTAGAGGGAAGGAGATTGTGAGAATATTTCTTGTCAATGAATTTATACTCTAAGGTACCAAAGAACAATATGATCAATCACAGGATAGGCACTGAACAAGTGAGTACAAGTCTTAACTAGATTTGCTAAAAGTAACAACACTAGAAAAGATTTAAAAATGCCTAATAAATAGATTTGAAACTAGATTGTACAGGTCATGACCTTGAATCTGAGACAGAGTAAGGTCAGTTTAGTTTAGGAGGGACTGGGGAGTTTCTCAATGAACCTGAGCAGTCAGAGATACTATAAGATTATTTCATGGCAGTGCAAGAAGTATAGGCAGCCAGGAGACCAGCCAGAAGAGCACTGCAGTCACCAGCACAGAAGTCAATATTGTGTGAGGTTGTAAGGTGGCTATGGGACTAAAGGAGAAAATAATTTAGGAGAGTGCAAAAAAAAATCAATAAAGCTTTATATCACTGACTTTGAAGTGCATCTTGGCTTTATACAATTCAAGGGAGTCACAGTGCTCTACTTTCACTTTTAGATTCTCAGCTCACATCACAAGCTTTAACCGATCAGCCTTTATTAGTGTCTTCTAATCCAACACGGAAATCTACATTGTACATTTTAGCCTATTTTCAGACATATTTTAATTACTTAAATTTAATGCTACTCTTTCTACGAATAATATGCAAATATCGAGTTCTATAGTTTATCTTTTCACAATTTGTTACTGGCTTCTTATCCCCAGACAACAGTTTTGAAGACAAATTTCACAATATGAAAAAGAATTGGTATTATAACACATAATATACTGAAGTATCCTCTACAGTTAAGTGTTTATGTTACTTGTGTTTGTTACATTCCTTCTATTGTATTCTGAAAAAGATCACTATATTACTATTCTTGTACATAGTTTTTACTAATTTTTAAATGTAACATTGAATTAGAATTGTATTTCAACTTCCTTTCCTGCCAGATCTAGAAAACAGTATTATTCAACATACTTTATAATTACATAATTTGAGCATTCTTACCATCTTTCAAGGTCTTCACTGAAAGTGGTATTGTAGTATATTGGTTCTCATTTCTTTCATTATTCAATTGACATTTCTAGATGTTTATTAATAATTTAATATAGCCTCCTTGAAGTTTTTATGTGGTGATTTCTCAATTTCTAATTTAGGGGTATAAGTTATTTAGATAAATAATGTGGATCAATGCTCTGTAATATTTTGCCTAACACTTTTAAACTTGTCTCTAAGTAGTTTCCTTCATAAACATTTTCAACAAAATCCTTATTTCAGGTTTAATATTTTTCAGCTTCTTTTTTGTGTTTTATATTTTTTTTTCTGACAAACACTTTATAGGTTACTGTTTCCTTTTTTTTTGGTGAAATGCAAACAGTAAAAATAACTCTAGAATTATTTGATCACTGCAGTTTATTGATCAGTTTGTATAAAAGCTACTCCTGCTGTTTAACATTCTTTCTCTATCTAAAATGTAAGTGATTAAATATTTGCCTCAAAATGTGTACAAGATATACCTGCATTTGTGTACAAGTATTTTTTTTGCTTGTAGAAACTTCATCAGTACAAGTTCTCTTTTTTCTATATCTTCCCCAATAGGTTACAAGCAGTCAGAGATTTAGTTTGGAACCAAACTGACAAATATGCAACTGTAACTTACAGTATCTTAACTTATATTATTATTCTTGAGTATTTTATCTAATTTATGGACCATTTTGATTTCCTCATTTTAAAGTTCCTCATAAAATTTACATTAAATTAGGGGCCTTTTTTGACTAATATTGAATTACAGAAGATCCATAATTTGACAACCTGTTCTGTGACAGTTATTTTGCTTAAAAATATAATTTCTGAGCCTTGGTGGCATTTTCACATTCTATGAAACATGTTAGCAATAAAATTTTAATGTGTGCTAATAATGAGTCTTCTTCTTCTTCTTCTTCTTCTTCTTCTTCTTCTTCTTCTTCTTCTTCTTCTTCTTCTTCTCCTCCTTCTCCT